>CM062485.1:51155975-51158475 GCA_031479575.1 Coregonus ussuriensis
CCTGGCTCAACATAACCTTTGTTACTTGTACCGGAGAGCAAAGGGCCAATCTACAAGCACAGCCACAGGCAGGACAGTTAGTCCTCTGTGATACTCATAGTGCTATTTCAATTCTCCATTTCTTTCTTTCTGTCTTTCTTTCGATGATGAGATAAAAGGACTTCAGTATAATGGAAAGAAACTATAGTCGCTCCAATAGTCACACTCAGTGTAAACATAAATAAGCATTATACATAAATGTGTATGGATGATCATTTTCCCAGAGTTGGCCTTTCCAATACCGGAACTTTCCATCCAAATAGGATCGCTCTGTATAAACAGACAGGATATATAGATTGATTGATAGCGTGTATATAAATAAGATTGACACATGGATTAATTTGATTGATTCAATATGAGGTTATAGTGGGCTCTGGCTGAGAACATTATGGACAAGCTAGGTCATTTGGGGTTTCTGGCAGTGTGCATTTCTTGTTTTTCTTATTCTGAATTATCTTAATGCATCTTGCTTCACTGCCAGCTCCTAACCCATCCTTATAGAGAGCAACAGTCAAGGAAACACTTTCTCACCTCTGCAGACCCAAAATAAACAGGGTACATTGAGAAGGGACCAAAACACATGATTTCCCAAGAATGTGTGAGAGAGGTTCACCAGATGTTTATTAACCATAACTTTGAAATATTGCATAAATCTTTGCAGGCTGTCACTTTTGACGTTAGATAAATGCTGTGGAACACATGCTTCAAAAAACACACAAATACACCCACACGCACGCACGCGCACGCACACACACACACACAGACACACACACAAACACACACAGCACTTGCATTCACACAAGCTACACACACACAGAGTACATAATAACTCCCATATGAGAATCTCCGTTTTTTTCATTGCTCTTGGAGTAATCATATCGGAACGCTTGGAGTTTCCAAGATTCATAAATTTGAAAAATGCACTAAGGCCGTAATTCGTACTTCCTTAAATTAAAAAAAAAATACACACTTGCTGGAAGCCAGAGTATGTGCGCACAGCTACAGACGGTGTGAGAGGTGAATTATGGCACACTTGTCAATTATAAAAATGTAGACTGAGCGCTGTAGCATACTTCAGAATGTTGAAAAGACTTCCTGTGCCCCCCACCTCTGTGCTTGATTTAGCAGTTCTTTGGCTAAGAAAGTTGAAATAAAAAGAAATACAAAGCACAGTGTGATGTCGCTGCACATGTTTCGCTATAATGAAATAAAATCTAAGTTTACTGGTCGCGTACACAGTTTATCAGATGTTATAGCGGGTGCAGCGAAATGCTTATGTTACTAGCTCCTAGGAATGCAGTAAAATGTAAAACAAGTACACAAATAATTAAAAAGTACCCCCCCCAAAAACAAGAAAACCAGGAACGTTGGGACGAATCCAATGAACAACCCAAATAGCACTGTAAAATAAAAGTAATCAAAATGTAATCTATACGTATGTACACTGGAATAATTTACACAAGATATATTAAGAATGATATGTACAGCAGTAGATATACTACAGTGAGATATGTCAAGAATCAGTAAATAAATAAATATGCGGTGTGTATTAACAGTATTTAAATACTCAGTGTGAAACGGGAAGTGTCCAGTGTCTCCCGCACACACACAGATTGGCTTTGAGTGTGAGTGTGAGTGTGAGTGTAGGTGTGTGTGTGTGTGTGTGTGTGTGTGTGTGTGTGTGTGTGTGTGTGTGTGTGTGTGTGTGTGTGTGTGTGTGTGTGTGTTTGTGTGTATGTGATGGTCTGGTAATACAAGCTGTTCAACAGTCTGATGGTCTGGTAATAGAAGCTGTTCAACAGTCTGATGGTAATAGAAGCTGTTCAACAGTCTGATGGTAATAGAAGCTGTTCAACAGTCTGATGGTAATAGAAGCTGTTCAACAGTCTGATGGTAATAGAAGCTGTTCAACAGTCTGATGGTCTGGTGGTAATAGAAGCTGTTCAACAGTCTGATGGTAATAGAAGCTGTTCAACAGTCTGATGGTAATAGAAGCTGTCCAACAGTCTGATGGTAATAGAAGCTGTTCAACAGTCTGATGGTAATAGAAGCTGTTCAACAGTCTGATGGTAATAGAAGCTGTTCAACAGTCTGATGGTAATAGAAGCTGTTCAACAGTCTGATGGTAATAGAAGCTGTTCAACAGTCTGATGGTAATAGAAGCTGTTCAACAGTCTGATGGTCTGGTAATAGAAGCTGTCCAACAGTCTGATGGTAATAGAAGCTGTTCAACAGTCTGATGGTCTGGTAATAGAAGCTGTTCAACAGTCTGATGGTCTGGTAATAGAAGCTGTTCAACAGTCTGATGGTCTGGTAATAGAAGCTGTTCAACAGTCTGATGGTAATAGAAGCTGTTCAACAGTCTGATGGTAATAGAAGCTGTCCAACAGTCTGATGGTAATAGAAGCTGTTCAACAGTCTGGTCTGATGGTAATAGAAGCTGTTCAACAGTCTGATGGTA
>CM062485.1:51163475-51188443 GCA_031479575.1 Coregonus ussuriensis
CACACACACACACACACACACACACATATATGCGCGCAGATACACACACCACAGACACACACACCCATCTACGCATGCATGCACACACGTGCACAGGTTTGCACGCTCACAGGGCTAAGAAAAGCGGAGAGGGACACGCGGTGGTCACACACTGTTCCGTTGGCCCAGGTACAACAGCAACACACAAACATTAATGGAAGAGTTGAGCTGAGCACTGAAGCCTGTGAACAGAGGGCTTTCACTACTATCCCTGCACAGAGAGCAACGCAGGGGCCTGGCAATACCTGTGTGTGGGTGTGAGAGAGAGAGAGTGAGAGAGAGAGAGAGAGAGAGAGAGAGAGAGAGAGAGAGAGAGAGAGAGAGAGAGAGAGAGAGAGAGAGAGAGACATAGACAGAGAGACAGAGAGAGAGAGAGAGAGAGAGAGAGAGAGAGAGAGAGAGAGTGAGACGATTTGGAGCGGAGGAGATATCCAGAGATATGGTAAGAAAAATGCTGAGTCCATGAAAAGCATCACAAACAACAGTAATCAAACTCCTATTGTTTATTTTCCACCAAGAGCCTAGCTTAATCAGGAACAGACCACCCACCATATCTTCTCTCCTGATTCTCCTTGACGCACCGATCATTAAAAATGTATTCTACTTAAAGCAGTGGCCCTAGCCCTAACCCTAAAGGGGTTATACATTGTGGTGCAGTCCTGTGGCATGCTGGGTAGGGTGGAGTGGGCTGGACCCGGTGCCCAGGGGACTCCCAGGGCTAAATGATGTTGTTGTCGTGGGCGTTGCAGAGGCCATTGCCGTGGCTTTCTCCTCTCCTCTGGAAAGTTATGGGTCTGCCAGAGAAACACAGCCAGGCCTGGTGGATTACTGGAGCTCTACTTGCATGTGTTCATAAGTGTCCATTATGATGAATGTCCTCTGAAATCCCCAGGCTGATCCCAGGCCTGATCCCACAGGAGAACACCACAGAGGAGCATAAGCACTGATAACTCCACCCTGCTGCCTTATAACTCCACCCTGCTGCCTTCTAACTCCACCCTGCTGCCTGATAACTCCACCCTGCTGCCTTCTCACTCCACCCTGCTGCCTGCTAACTCCACCCTGCTGCCTGATAACTCCACCCTGCTGCCTGGGAACTCCACCCTGCTGCCTGGTAACTCCACCCTGCTGCCATCTAACTCCACCCTGCTGCCTGCTAACTCCACCCTGCTGCCTGCTAACTCCACCCTGCTGCCTTCTAACTCCACCCTGCTGCCTGCTAACTCCACCCTGCTGCGTTCCAGCTCGACCTACCTCTACACCCCCCCCTCTCTCTGTCTGTCTGTCTCTCTCAATCTCTCTCTCTCTCTCCTCTCTCTCTCCAACTCCTTTTCCCCTCTATCTCTTTCTCTTTCATTCGTTCTTTGCACTGGCCTGGCCAACTCCCAATATTGAACAGAGAGATCTATGCTACTCTGAAACCCAGTGTTACTAAACAGGTCTATGCTACTCTGAAACCCAGAGTTGCTAAACAGGTCTATGCTACTCTGAAACCCAGTGTTACTAAACAGGTCTATGCTACTCTGAAACCCAGAGTTGCTAAACAAGTCTATGCTACTCTGAAACCCAGTGTTACTAAACAGGTGATTATGTGTGTAAAACCATCCCTGTGTTTCTCAGGTGGTGGTATAGTGTCAGTGTGGTGTCAGTATAGTGTCAGAGTAGTGTCAGTATAGTGTCAGTGTAGTGTGAGTATAGTGTCAGTGGAGTGTCAGTATAGTGTCAGTGTAGTGTCAGTGTAGTGTCAGTGTAGGGCCAGTGTAGTGTCAATATAGTGTCAGTGTAGTGTCAGTGTAGTGTCAGTGTAGGGCCAGTGTAGTGTCAGTGTAGTGTCAGTAGAGTGTCAGTGTAGTGTCAGTGTAGTGTCAGTGTAGTGTCAGTGGAGTGTCAGTATAGTGTCAGTATAGTGTCAGAGTAGTGTCAGTGTAGTGTCAGTGTAGGGCCAGTGTAGTGTCAATATAGTGTCAGTGTAGTGTCAGTATAGTGTCAGTGTAGTGTCAGTGTAGGGCCAGTGTAGTGTCAGTGTAGTGTCAGTGTAGTGTCAGTATAGTGTCAGTGTAGTGTCAGTGTAGTGTCAGTGTAGTGTCAGTGTAGTGTCAGTGAAGTGTCAGTGTAGTGTCAGTATAGTGTCAGTGTAGTGTCAGTGTAGTGTCAGTGTAGTATCAGTGTAGTGTCAGTATAGTGTCAGTGTAGTGTCAGTATAGTATCAGTGTAGTGTCAGTGTAGTGTCAGTGTAGTGTCAGTATAGTGTCAGTGTAGTGTCAGTATAGTGTCAGTGTAGTGTCAGTGTAGTGTCAGTGTAGTGTCAGTATAGTGTCAGAGTAGTGTCAGCGTAGTGTCAGTATAGTGTCAGTGTAGTGTCAGTATAGTGTCAGCATAGTGTCAGTATAGTGTCAGTGTAGTGTCAGTGTCAGTGTAGTGTCAGTGTAGTGTCAGTGTAGTGTTAGTATAGTGTCAGTATAGTGTCAGTGTCAGTGTAGTGTCAGTGTAGTGTTAGTTGAGTGTCAGTGCAGTGTCAGTATAGTGTCAGTATAGTGTCAGTATAGTGTCAGTGTAGTGTCAGTATAGTGTCAGTGTAGTGTCAGTAGAGGGCCAGTGTTGTGTCAGTATAGTGTCAGCATAGTGTCAGTATAGTGTCAGTATAGTGTCAGTATAGTGTCAGAGTAGTGTCAGTGTAGTGTCAGTATAGTGTCAGTGTAGTGTCAGTATAGTGTCAGTGTAGTGTCAGTATAGTGTCAGCATAGTGTCAGTATAGTGTCAGTATAGTGTCAGTATAGTGTCAGAATAGTGTCAGTGTAGTGTCAGTATAGTGTCAGTGTAGTGTCAGTATAGTGTCAGTGTAGTGTCAGTATAGTGTCAGCATAGTGTCAGTATAGTGTCAGTATAGTGTCAGTATAGTGTCAGTATAGTGTCAGTATAGTGTCATTATAGTGTCAGTGTAGTGTCAGTATAGTGTCAGTATAGTGTCAGTATAGTGTCAGTGTAGTGTCAGTGTAGTGTCAGTGTAGTGTCAGTATAGTGTCAGTATAGTGTCAGTGTAGTGTCAGTGTAGTGTCAGTATAGTGTCAGTATAGTGTCAGTATAGTGTCAGTGTAGTGTCAGTGTAGTGTCAGTGTAGTGTCAGTATAGTGTCAGAATAGTGTCAGTATAGTGTCAGTGTAGTGTCAGTGTAGTGTCAGTATAGTGTCAGCATAGTGTCAGTATAGTGTCAGTATAGTGTAAGTGTCAGTGTAGTGTCAGTATAGTGTCAGTATAGTGTCAGTGTAGTGTCCGTATAGTGTCAGCATAGTGTCAGTATAGTGTCAGTGTCAGTGTAGTGTCAGTATAGTGTCAGTGTAGTGTCAGTATAGTGTCAGTATAGTGTCAGTATAGTGTCAGTGCAGTGTCAGTATAGTGTCAGTATAGTGTCAGTATAGTGTCAGTAGAGTGTCAGTATAGTGTCAGTGTCAGTGTAGTGTCAGTATAGTTAAAGTGTAGTGTCAGTGTAGTGTCAGTGTAGTGTCAGTGTAGTGTCAGTATAGTGTCAGTACAGTGTCAGTATAGTGTCAGTGTAGTGTCAGTGTAGGGCCAGTGTAGTGTCAGAGTAGTGTCAGTGTAGTGTCAGTGTAGTGTCAGTATAGTGTCAGTATAGTGTCAGTGTAGTGTCAGTATCAGTGTAGTGTCAGTATAGTGTCAGTATAGTGTCAGTGTAGTGTCAGTGTAGTGTCAGTGGAGTGTCAGTGTAGTGTCAGTATAGTGTCAGTGTAGTGTCAGTGTAGTGTCAGTATAGTGTCAGAGTAGTGTCAGTGTAGTGTCAGTGTAGTGTCAGTATAGTGTCAGTGTAGTGTCAGTATAGTGTCAGTGTAGTGTCAGTATAGTGTCAGTATAGTGTCAGTATAGTGTCAGTATAGTGTCAGTGGAGTGTCAGTGGAGTGTCAGTGTAGTGTCAATATAGTGTCAGTGTAGTGTCAGTGTCAGTGTAGTGTCAGTATAGTGTCAGTATAGTGTCAGTGTAGTGTCAGTATAGTGTCAGTATAGTGTCAGTGTAGTGTCAGTAGAGTGTCAGTGTAGTGTCAGTATAGTGTCAGTATAGTGTCAGTGTAGTGTCAGTATAGTGTCAGTGTAGTGTCAGTATAGTGGCAGTGTAGTGTCAGTGTAGTGTCAGTATCAGTGTAGTGTCAGTGTAGTGTCAGTATAGTGTCAGTGTAGTGTCAGTGTAGTGTCAGTATCAGTGTAGTGTCAGTGTAGTGTCAGTGTAGTGTCAGTGTAGTGTCAGTGTAGTGTCAGTGTCAGTATAGTGTCAGTATAATGTCAGTGTAGTGTCAGTGTAGTGTCAGTATAGTGTCAGAGTAGTGTCAGTGTAGTGTCAGTGTAGTGTCAGTATAGTGTCAGTGTAGTGTAAGTAGAGTGTCAGTGTAGGGCCAGTGTTGTGTCAGTGTAGTGTCAGTGTAGTGTCAGTGTAGTGTCAGTATAGTGTCAGTATAGTGTCAGTGTAGTGTCAGTATAGGGCCAGTGTAGTGTCAGAGTAGTGTCAGTGTAGTGTCAGTGTAGTGTCAGTATAGTGTCAGTGTAGTCTCAGTATAGTGTCAGTATAGTGTCAGTGTAGTGTCAGTATCAGTGTAGTGTCAGTATAGTGTCAGTATAGTGTCAGTGTAGTGTCAGTGTAGTGTCAGTGGAGTGTCAGTGTAGTGTCAGTATAGTGTCAGTGTAGTGTCAGTGTAGTGTCAGTATAGTGTCAGAGTAGTGTCAGTGTAGTGTCAGTGTAGTGTCAGTATAGTGTCAGTGTAGTGTCAGTATAGTGTCAGTATAGTGTCAGTGTAGTGTCAGTATCAGTGTAGTGTCAGTATAGTGTCAGTATAGTGTCAGTGGAGTTTCAGTGGAGTGTCAGTGTAGTGTCAGTATAGTGTCAGTGTAGTGTCAGTATCAGTGTAGTGTCAGTATAGTGTCAGTATAGTGTCAGTGTAGTGTCAGTATAGTGTCAGTATAGTGTCAGTGTAGTGTCAGTATAGTGTCAGTGTAGTGTCAGTATAGTGTCAGTGTAGTGTCAGTGTAGTGTCAGTATCAGTGTAGTGTCAGTATAGTGTCAGTATAGTGTCAGTGGAGTGTCAGTGGAGTGTCAGTATAGTGTCAGTGTAGTGTCAGTATCAGTGTAGTGTCAGTATAGTGTCAGTATAGTGTCAGTGTAGTGTCAGTATAGTGTCAGTATAGTGTCAGTGTAGTGTCAGTATAGTGTCAGTGTAGTGTCAGTATAGTGTCAGTGTAGTGTCAGTGTAGTGTCAGTATCAGTGTAGTGTCAGTGTAGTGTCAGTATAGTGTCAGTGTAGTGTCAGTGTAGTGTCAGTATCAGTGTAGTGTCAGTGTAGTGTCAGTGTAGTGTCAGTGTCAGTATAGTGTCAGTATAATGTCAGTGTAGTGTCAGTGTAGGGCCAGTGTAGTGTCAGTATAGTGTCAGAGTAGTGTCAGTGTAGTGTCAGTATAGTGTCAGTGTAGTGTCAGTATCAGTGTAGGGCCAGTGTAGTGTCAGTGTAGTGTCAACGTAGTGTCAGTGTAGTGTCAGTATAGTGTCAATTTAGTGTCGGTGTAGTGTCAGTATAGTGTCAGTGTAGTGTCGGTGTAGTGTCAGTGTTGTGTCAGTGTAGTGTCAGTGCAGTGTCAGTGTCAGTATAGTGTCAGTGTAGTGTCAGTATAGTGTCAGTGTAGTGTCAGTATAGTGTCAGTGTAGTGTCCGTGTAGTGTCAGTGTAGTGTCAGTATAGTGTCAGTTTAGTGTCAGTGTAGTGTCCGTGTAGTGTCAGTGTAGTGTCAGTATAGTGTCATTTTAGTGTCAGTATAGTGTCAGTGTAGTGTCAGTGTGGTGTCAGTGTAGTGTAAGTGTAGTGTCAGTATAGTGTCAGTGTAGTGTCAGCGTAGTGTAAGTATAGTGTCAGTGTAGTGTCAGTGTAGTGTCCGTGTAGTGTCAGTGTAGTTTCAGTATAGTGTCAGTTTAGTGTCAGAATAGTGTCAGTGTAGTGTCAGTGTAGTGTCAGTATAGTGTCAGTGTAGTGTCAGTGTAGTGTCAGTATAGTGTCAGAGTAGTGTCAGTGTAGTGTCAGTGTAGTGTCAGTATAGTGTCAGTGTAGTGTCAGTATAGTGTCAGTATAGTGTCAGTGTAGTGTCAGTATCAGTGTAGTGTCAGTATAGTGTCAGTATAGTGTCAGTGGAGTGTCAGTGGAGTGTCAGTGTAGTGTCAGTATAGTGTCAGTGTAGTGTCAGTATCAGTGTAGTGTCAGTATAGTGTCAGTATAGTGTCAGTGTAGTGTCAGTATAGTGTCAGTATAGTGTCAGTGTAGTGTCAGTATAGTGTCAGTGTAGTGTCAGTATAGTGTCAGTGTAGTGTCAGTGTAGTGTCAGTATCAGTGTAGTGTCAGTATAGTGTCAGTATAGTGTCAGTGGAGTGTCAGTGGAGTGTCAGTATAGTGTCAGTGTAGTGTCAGTATCAGTGTAGTGTCAGTATAGTGTCAGTATAGTGTCAGTGTAGTGTCAGTATAGTGTCAGTATAGTGTCAGTGTAGTGTCAGTATAGTGTCAGTGTAGTGTCAGTATAGTGTCAGTGTAGTGTCAGTGTAGTGTCAGTATCAGTGTAGTGTCAGTGTAGTGTCAGTATAGTGTCAGTGTAGTGTCAGTGTAGTGTCAGTGTCAGTGTAGTGTCAGTGTAGTGTCAGTGTCAGTATAGTGTCAGTATAATGTCAGTGTAGTGTCAGTGTAGGGCCAGTGTAGTGTCAGTATAGTGTCAGAGTAGTGTCAGTGTAGTGTCAGTGTAGTGTCAGTATAGTGTCAGTGTAGTGTCAGTATCAGTGTAGGGCCAGTGTAGTGTCAGTGTAGTGTCAACGTAGTGTCAGTGTAGTGTCAGTATAGTGTCAATTTAGTGTCGGTGTAGTGTCAGTATAGTGTCAGTGTAGTGTCGGTGTAGTGTCAGTGTTGTGTCAGTGTAGTGTCAGTGCAGTGTCAGTGTCAGTATAGTGTCAGTGTAGTGTCAGTATAGTGTCAGTGTAGTGTCAGTATAGTGTCAGTGTAGTGTCCGTGTAGTGTCAGTGTAGTGTCAGTATAGTGTCAGTTTAGTGTCAGTGTAGTGTCCGTGTAGTGTCAGTGTAGTGTCAGTATAGTGTCATTTTAGTGTCAGTATAGTGTCAGTGTAGTGTCAGTGTTGTGTCAGTGTAGTGTAAGTGTAGTGTCAGTATAGTGTCAGTGTAGTGTCAGCGTAGTGTAAGTATAGTGTCAGTGTAGTGTCAGTGTAGTGTCCGTGTAGTGTCAGTGTAGTTTCAGTATAGTGTCAGTTTAGTGTCAGAATAGTGTCAGTGTAGTGTCAGTGTAGTGTCAGTGTAGTGTAAGTGTAGTGTCAGTATAGTGTCAGTGTAGTGTCAGCGTAGTGTAAGTATAGTGTCAGTGTAGTGTCAGTGTAGTGTCCGTGTAGTGTCAGTGTAGTTTCAGTATAGTGTCAGTTTAGTGTCAGAATAGTGTCAGTGTAGTGTCAGTGTAGTGTCAGTGTAGTGTCAGTATAGTGTCCGTGTAGTGTCAGTATAGTGTCAGTATAGTGTCAGTTTAGTGTCAGTATAGGGTCAGTGTAGTGTCCGTGTAGTGTCAGTGTAGTGTCAGTTTAGTGTCAGTTTAGTGTCAGTTTAGTGTCAGTATAGTGTCAGTGGAGTGTCAGTGTAGTGTCAGTGTAGTGTCAGTATAATGCCAGTATAGTGTCAGTATAGTGTCAGTGTAGTGTCAGTGTGGTGTCAGTGTAGTGTCAGTATAGTGTCAGTATAGTGTCAGTGTAGTCTCAGTATAGTGTCAGTATAGTGTCAGTGTAGTGTCAGTATCAGTGTAGTGTCAGTGTAGTGTCAGTGTAGTGTCAGTGTAGTGTCAGTATAGTGTCAGTGTAGTGTCAGTGTAGTGTCAGTATAGTGTCAGAGTAGTGTCAGTGTAGTGTCAGTGTAGTGTCAGTATAGTGTCAGTGTAGTGTCAGTATAGTGTCAGTATAGTGTCAGTGTAGTGTCAGTATCAGTGTAGTGTCAGTATAGTGTCAGTATAGTGTCAGTGGAGTGTCAGTGTAGTGTCAGTATAGTGTCAGTGTAGTGTCAGTATCAGTGTAGTGTCAGTATAGTGTCAGTATAGTGTCAGTGTAGTGTCAGTATAGTGTCAGTATAGTGTCAGTGTAGTGTCAGTATAGTGTCAGTGTAGTGTCAGTATAGTGTCAGTGTAGTGTCAGTGTAGTGTCAGTATCAGTGTAGTGTCAGTATAGTGTCAGTATAGTGTCAGTGGAGTGTCAGTGGAGTGTCAGTGTAGTGTCAGTATAGTGTCAGTGTAGTGTCAGTATCAGTGTAGTGTCAGTATAGTGTCAGTATAGTGTCAGTGGGGTGTCAGTATAGTGTCAGTATAGTGTCAGTGTAGTGTCAGTGTAGTGTCAGTGGAGTGTCAGTGTAGTGTCAGTATAGTGTCAGAATAGTGTCAGTATAGTGTCAGTGTAGTGTCAGTGTAGTGTCAGTGTAGTGTCAGTATAGTGTCAGTATAGTGTCAGTGTAGTGTCAGTATAGTGACAGTGTAGTGTCAGTATAGTGTCAGTGTAGTGTCAGTGTAGTGTCAGTGTAGTGTCAGTATAGTGTCAGAATAGTGTCAGTATAGTGTCAGTGTAGTGTCAGTGTAGTGTAAGTATATTGTCAGCATAGTGTCAGTACAGTGTCAGTAAGTGTCAGTGTAGTGTCAGTATAGTGTCAGTGTATTGTCAGTATAGTGTCAGCATAGTGTCAGTATAGTGTCAGTATAGTGTCAGTGTAGTGTCAGTATAGTGTCAGTGTAGTGTCAGTATAGTGTCAGTATAGTGTCAGTATAGTGTCAGTGCAGTGTCAGTATAGTGTCAGTGTCAGTATAGTGTCAGTATAGTGTCAGTAGAGTGTCAGTATAGTGTCAGTGTCAGTGTAGTGTCAGTATAGTTAAAGTGTAGTGTCAGTATAGTGTCAGTGTAGTGTCAGTATAGTGTCAGTGTAGTGTCAGTATAGTGTCAGTGTAGTGTCAGTATAGTGTCAGAATAGTGTCAGTATAGTGTCAGTGTAGTGTCAGTGTAGTGTCAGTGTAGTGTCAGTATAGTGTCAGTATAGTGTCAGTATAGTGTCAGTGTAGTGTCAGTGTAGTGTCAGTGTAGTGTCAGTATAGTGTCAGTATAGTGTCAGTGTAGTGTAAGTATAGTGTCAGTGTAGGGCCAGTGTTGTGTCAGTGTAGTGTCAGTGTAGTGTCAGTGTAGTGTCAGTATAGTGTCAGTATAGTGTCAGTATAGTGTCAGTGTAGTGTCAGTGTAGGGCCAGTGTAGTGTCAGAGTAGTGTCAGTGTAGTGTCAGTGTAGTGTCAGTGTAGTCTCAGTATAGTGTCAGTATAGTGTCAGTGTAGTGTCAGTATCAGTGTAGTGTCAGTATAGTGTCAGTGTAGTGTCAGTGTAGTGTCAGTGGAGTGTCAGTGTAGTGTCAGTATAGTGTCAGCGTAGTGTCAGTGTAGTGTCAGTATAGTGTCAGAGTAGTGTCAGTGTAGTGTCAGTGTAGTGTCAGTATAGTGTCAGTGTAGTGTCAGTATAGTGTCAGTATAGTGTCAGTGTAGTGTCAGTATCAGTGTAGTGTCAGTGTAGTGTCAGTGGAGTGTCAGTGTAGTGTCAGTATAGTGTCAGCGTAGTGTCAGTGTAGTGTCAGTATAGTGTCAGAGTAGTGTCAGTGTAGTGTCAGTGTAGTGTCAGTATAGTGTCAGTGTAGTGTCAGTATAGTGTCAGTATAGTGTCAGTGTAGTGTCAGTATCAGTGTAGTGTCAGAATAGTGTCAGTATAGTGTCAGTGGAGTGTCAGTGGAGTGTCAGTGTAGTGTCAGTATAGTGTCAGTGTAGTGTCAGAGGTCAGTGAGTGTCAGTGTAGTGTCAGTATAGTGTAAGTATAGTGGTCAGTGTAGTGTCAGTGTAGTGTCAGTATAGTGTCAGTGTAGTGTCAGTGTAGTGTCAGTTGTAGTGTCAGTGTAGTGTCAGTATAGTGTCAGTGTAGTGTCAGTATAGTGTCAGTATAGTGTCAGTATAGTGTCAGTAGTAGTGTCCAGTGTAGTGTCAGGTAGTGTCAGTGTAGTGTCAGTGTAGTGTCAGTGTAGTGTCAGTGTAGTGTCAGTGTAGTGTCAGTAGTCAGTGTAGTGTCAGTATAGTGTCAGTGTATTGTCAGTGTCAGTGTAGTGTCAGTGTAGTGTCAGTGATAGTGTCAGTGTCGGTGTCAGTGTAGTGTCAGTGTAGTGTCAGTATAGTGTCAGTGTAGTGTCAGTGTAGTGTCAGTCTAGTGTCAGTAGTAGTGTCAGTGTAGTGTCAGTAGTCAGTGTAGTGTCAGTGTAGTGTCAGTGTAGTGTCAGTGTAGTGTAGTGTCGGTGTAGTGTCAGTATAGTGTCAGTGTAGTGTCGGTGTAGTGTCAGTGTTGTGTCAGTGTAGTGTCAGTGCAGTGTCAGTGTCAGTATAGTGTCAGTGTAGTGTCAATATAGTGTCAGTGTAGTGTCAGTATAGTGTCAGTGTAGTGTCCGTGTAGTGTCAGTGTAGTGTCAGTATAGTGTCAGTTTAGTGTCAGTGTAGTGTCCGTGTAGTGTCAGTGTAGTGTCAGTATAGTGTCATTTTAGTGTCAGTATAGTGTCAGTGTAGTGTCAGTGTTGTGTCAGTGTAGTGTAAGTGTAGTGTCAGTATAGTGTCAGTGTAGTGTCAGCGTAGTGTCAGTATAGTGTCAGTGTAGTGTCAGTGTAGTGTCCGTGTGGTGTCAGTGTAGTTTCAGTATAGTGTCAGTTTAGTGTCAGAATAGTGTCAGTGTAGTGTCAGTATAGTGTCAGTATAGTGTCAATATAGTGTCAGTATAGTGTCAGTGTAGTGTAGGGCCAGTGTAGTTTAGTGTCAGAATAGTGTCAGTGTAGTGTCAGTATAGTGTCAGTATAGTGTCAGTATAGTGTCAGTGTAGTGTTGGGCCAGTGTAATGTCAGTGTAGTGTCAGTGTAGTGTCAGTGTAGTGTCAGTGTAGTGTCAGTATAGTGTCAGTATAGTGTCAGTGTAGTGTCAGTGTAGGGCCAGTGTAGTGTCAGAGTAGTGTCAGTGTAGTGTCAGTGTAGTGTCAGTGTAGTGTCAGTATAGTGTCAGTGTAGTCTCAGTATAGTGTCAGTATAGTGTCAGTGTAGTGTCAGTATCAGTGTAGTGTCAGTATAGTGTCAGTATAGTGTCAGTGTAGTGTCAGTATCAGTGTAGTGTCAGTGTAGTGTCAGTATAGTGTCAGTGTAGTGTCAGTGTAGTGTCAGTATCAGTGTAGTGTCAGTGTAGAGTCAGTGTAGTGTCAGTGTAGTGTCAGTGTCAGTATAGTGTCAGTATAATGTCAGTGTAGTGTCAGTGTAGGGCCAGTGTAGTGTCAGTATAGTGTCAGTGTATTGTCAGTGTAGTGTCAGTCTAGTGTCAGTGTAGTGTCAGTATCAGTGTAGGGCCAGTGTAGTGTCAGTGTAGTGTCAACGTAGTGTCAGTGTAGTGTCAGTATAGTGTCAATTTAGTGTCGGTGTAGTGTCAGTATAGTGTCAGTGTAGTGTCGGTGTAGTGTCAGTGTTGTGTCAGTGTAGTGTCAGTGCAGTGTCAGTGTCAGTATAGTGTCAGTGTAGTGTCAGTATAGTGTCAGTGTAGTGTCAGTATAGTGTCAGTGTAGTGTCCGTATAGTGTCAGTGTAGTGTCAGTATAGTGTCAGTTTAGTGTCAGTGTAGTGTCCGTGTAGTGTCAGTGTAGTGTCAGTATAGTGTCATTTTAGTGTCAGTATAGTGTCAGTGTAGTGTCAGTGTTGTGTCAGTGTAGTGTAAGTGTAGTGTCAGTATAGTGTCAGTGTAGTGTCAGCGTAGTGTCAGTATAGTGTCAGTGTAGTGTCAGTGTAGTGTCCGTGTAGTGTCAGTGTAGTTTCAGTATAGTGTCAGTTTAGTGTCAGAATAGTGTCAGTGTAGTGTCAGTATAGTGTCAGTATAGTGTCAGTTTAGTGTCAGTGTAGTGTCAGTGTAGGGCCAGTGTAGTGTCAGTGTAGTGTCAGTGTAGTGTCAGTGTAGTGTCAGTATAGTGTCAGTATAGTGTCAGTGTAGTGTCAGTGTAGGGCCAGTGTAGTGTCAGAGTAGTGTCAGTGTAGTGTCAGTGTAGTGTCAGTGTAGTGTCAGTATAGTGTCAGTGTAGTCTCATTATAGTGTCAGTATAGTGTCAGTGTAGTGTCAGTATCAGTGTAGTGTCAGTATAGTGTCAGTATAGTGTCAGTGTAGTGTCAGTGTAGTGTCAGTGGAGTGTCAGTGTAGTGTGAGTATAGTGTCAGTGTAGTGTCAGTGTAGTGTCAGTATAGTGTCAGAGTAGTGTGTCAGTGTAGTGTCAGTATAGTGTCAGTATAGTGTCAGTGTAGTGTCAGTATAGTGTCAGTATAGTGTCAGTGTAGTGTCAGTATCAGTGTAGTGTCAGTATAGTGTCAGTATAGTGTCAGTGGAGTGTCAGTGGAGTGTCAGTGTAGTGTCAGTATAGTGTCAGTATAGTGTCAGTGTAGTGTCAGTATAGTGTCAGTGTAGTGTCAGTATAGTGTCAGTATAGTGTCAGTGTAGTGTCAGTAGAGTGTCAGTGTTGTGTCAGTATAGTGTCAGTGTCAGTGTAGTGTCAGTATAGTGTCAGTATAGTGTAGTGTCAGTGTAGTGTCAGTGTAGTGTCAGTGTAGTGTCAGTGTAGTTTCAGTATAGTGTCAGTATAGTGTCAATGTAGTGTCAGTGAAGTGTCAGTGGAGTGTCAGTGTAGTGTCAGTATAGTGTCAGTGTAGTGTCAGTATCAGTGTAGTGTCAGTATAGTGTCAGTGTAGTGTCAGTGTCAGTGTAGTGTCAGTGTAGTGTCAGTGTAGTGTCAGTGTCAGTGTAGTGTCAGAATAGTGTCAGTATAGTGTCAGTATAGTGTAGTGTCAGTGTAGTGTCAGTGTAGTGTCAGTGTAGTGTCAGTATAGTGTCAGTGTCAGTGTAGTGTCAGTATAGTGTCAGTATAGTGTCAGTATAGTGTAGTGTCAGTGTAGTGTCAGTGTAGTGTCAGTGTAGTGTCAGTATAGTGTCAGTATAGTGTCAATGTATTGTCAGTATAGTGTCAGTGTAGTGTCAGTGTGGTGTCAGTATAGTGTCAGTGTAGTGTCAGTGTAGTGTCAGTAAAGTGTCAGTATATTGTCAGTGTAGTGTCAGTATAGTGTCAGTAGAGTGTCAGTATAGTGTCAGTGTCAGTGTAGTGTCAGTGTAGTGTCAGTGTAGTGTCAGTATAGTGTCAGTATAGTGTCAGTGTAGTGTCAGTATAGTGTCAGTAGAGTGTCAGTATAGTGTCAGTGTCAGTGTAGTGTCAGTGTAGTGTCAGTGTAGTGTCAGCAATGTGTCAGTGTAGTGTCAGTATAGTGTCAGTGTAGTGTCAGTATAGTGTCAGTATAGTGTCAGTGTAGTGTCAGTGTAGTGTCAGTGTGGTGTCAGTAGAGTGTCAGTATAGTGTCAGTAGAGTGTCAGTATAGTGGCAGTGTCAGTGTGGTGTCAGTGTAGTGTCAGTATAGTGTCAGTGTCAGTGTAGTGTCAGTGTAGTGTCAGTGTAGTGTCAGTGTAGTGTCAGTATAGTGTCAGTGAAGTGTCAGTGTAGTGTCAGTATAGTGTCAGTGTAGTGTCAGTGTAGTATCAGTGTAGTGTCAGTGTAGTGTCAGTATAGTGTCAGTGTAGTGTCAGTATAGTATCAGTGTAGTGTCAGTGTAGTGTCAGTGTAGTGTCAGTATAGTGTCAGTGTAGTGTCAGTATAGTGTCAGTGTAGTGTCAGTGTAGTGTCAGTGTAGTGTCAGTATAGTGTCAGAGTAGTGTCAGCGTAGTGTCAGTATAGTGTCAGTGTAGTGTCAGTATAGTGTCAGGATAGTGTCAGTATAGTGTCAGTGTAGTGTCAGTGTCAGTGTAGTGTCAGTGTAGTGTCAGTGTAGTGTTAGAATAGTGTCAGTATAGTGTCAGTGTCAGTGTAGTGTCAGTGTAGTGTCAGTGTAGTGTTAGTATAGTGTCAGTGCAGTGTCAGTATAGTGTCAGTATAGTGTCAGTATAGTGTCAGTGTAGTGTCAGTATAGTGTCAGTGTAGTGTCAGTGTAGGGCCAGTGTTGTGTCAGTATAGTGTCAGCATAGTGTCAGTATAGTGTCAGTATAGTGTCAGTATAGTGTCAGAGTAGTGTCAGTGTAGTGTCAGTATAGTGTCAGTGTAGTGTCAGTATAGTGTCAGTGTAGTGTCAGTATAGTGTCAGCATAGTGTCAGTATAGTGTCAGTATAGTGTCAGTATAGTGTCAGAGTAGTGTCAGTGTAGTGTCAGTATAGTATAGTGTCAGTGTAGTGTCAGTATAGTGTCAGCGTAGTGTCAGTATAGTGTCAGCATAGTGTCAGTATAGTGTCAGTATAGTGTCAGTATAGTGTCAGTATAGTGTCAGTATAGTGTCAGTGTAGTGTCAGTGGAGTGTCAGTGTAGTGTCAGTATAGTGTCAGTGTAGTGTCAGTATCAGTGTAGTGTCAGTATAGTGTCAGTGTAGTGTCAGTATAGTGTCAGTATAGTGTCAGTGTAGTGTCAGTAGAGTGTCAGTGTAGTGTCAGTTTAGTGTCAGTGTAGTGTCCGTGTAGTGTCAGTGTAGTGTCAGTATAGTGTCATTTTAGTGTCAGTATAGTGTCGGTGTAGTGTCAGTGTTGTGTCAGTGTAGTGTCAGTGCAGTGTCAGTGTCAGTATAGTGTCAGTGTAGTGTCAGTATAGTGTCAGTGTAGTGTCAGTATAGTGTCAGTGTAGTGTCCGTATAGTGTCAGTGTAGTGTCAGTATAGTGTCAGTTTGTAGTTTAGTGTCAGTGTAGTGTCCGTGTAGTGTCAGTGTAGTGTCAGTATAGTGTCATTTTAGTGTCAGTATAGTGTCAGTGTAGTGTCAGTGTTGTGTCAGTGTAGTGTAAGTGTAGTGTCAGTAAGTGTCAGTGTAGTGTCAGCGTAGTGTCAGTATAGTGTCAGTGTAGTGTCAGTGTAAGTGTAGTGTCAGTGTAGTGTCAGTGTAGTGTTAGTATAGTGTCAGTATAGTGTCAGTGTCAGTGTAGTGTCAGTGTAGTGTCAGTGTAGTGTTAGTATAGTGTCAGTGCAGTGTCAGTATAGTGTCAGTATAGTGTCAGTATAGTGTCAGTGTAGTGTCAGTATAGTGTCAGTGTAGTTACAGTGTAGGGCCAGTGTTGTGTCAGTATAGTGTCAGCATAGTGTCAGTATAGTGTCAGTATAGTGTCAGTATAGTGTCAGAGTAGTGTCAGTGTAGTGTCAGTATAGTGTCAGTGTAGTGTCAGTATAGTGTCAGTGTAGAGTCAGTATAGTGTCAGCATAGTGTCAGTATAGTGTCAGTATAGTGTCAGTATAGTGTCAGAGTAGTGTCAGTGTAGTGTCAGTATAGTGTCAGTGTAGTGTCAGTATAGTGTCAGTGTAGTGTCAGTATAGTGTCAGCATAGTGTCAGTATAGTGTCAGTATAGTGTCAGTATAGTGTCAGTATAGTGTCAGTATAGTGTCAGTACAGTGTCAGTGTTATGTCAGTGGAGTGTCAGTGTAGTGTCAGTATAGTGTCAGTGTAGTGTCAGTATCAGTGTAGTGTCAGTATAGTGTCAGTGTAGTGTCAGTATAGTGTCAGTATAGTGTCAGTGTAGTGTCAGTAGAGTGTCAGTGTAGTGTCAGTTTAGTGTCAGTGTAGTGTCCGTGTAGTGTCAGTGTAGTGTCAGTATAGTGTCATTTTAGTGTCAGTATAGTGTCGGTGTAGTGTCAGTGTTGTGTCAGTGTAGTGTCAGTGCAGTGTCAGTGTCAGTATAGTGTCAGTGTAGTGTCAGTATAGTGTCAGTGTAGTGTCAGTATAGTGTCAGTGTAGTGTCCGTATAGTGTCAGTGTAGTGTCAGTATAGTGTCAGTTTAGTGTCAGTGTAGTGTCCGTGTAGTGTCAGTGTAGTGTCAGTATAGTGTCATTTTAGTGTCAGTATAGTGTCAGTGTAGTGTCAGTGTTGTGTCAGTGTAGTGTAAGTGTAGTGTCAGTATAGTGTCAGTGTAGTGTCAGCGTAGTGTCAGTATATTGTCAGTGTAGTGTCAGTGTAGTGTCCGTGTAGTGTCAGTGTAGTTTCAGTATAGTGTCAGTTTAGTGTCAGAATAGTGTCAGTGTAGTGTCAGTATAGTGTCAGTATAGTGTCAGTATAGTGTCAGTGTAGTGTCAGTGTAGGGCCAGTGTAGTGTCAGTGTAGTGTCAGTGTAGTGTCAGTGTAGTGTCAGTGTAGTGTCAGTATAGTGTCAGTATAGTGTCAGTGTAGTGTCAGTGTAGGGCCAGTGTAGTGTCAGAGTAGTGTCAGTGTAGTGTCAGTGTAGTGTCAGTGTAGTGTCAGTATAGTGTCAGTGTAGTCTCAGTATAGTGTCAGTATAGTGTCAGTGTAGTGTCAGTATCAGTGTAGTGTCAGTATAGTGTCAGTATAGTGTCAGTGTAGTGTCAGTGTAGTGTCAGTGGAGTGTCAGTGTAGTGTCAGTATAGTGTCAGTGTAGTGTCAGTGTAGTGTCAGTATAGTGTCAGAGTAGTGTCAGTGTAGTGTCAGTATAGTGTCAGTATAGTGTCAGTGTAGTGTCAGTATAGTGTCAGTATAGTGTCAGTGTAGTGTCAGTATCAGTGTAGTGTCAGTATAGTGTCAGTATAGTGTCAGTGGAGTGTCAGTGGAGTGTCAGTGTAGTGTCAGTATAGTGTCAGTGTAGTGTCAGTATCAGTGTAGTGTCAGTATAGTGTCAGTGTAGTGTCAGTATAGTGTCAGTATAGTGTCAGTGTAGTGTCAGTAGAGTGTCAGTGTAGTGTCAGTATAGTGTCAGTGTCAGTGTAGTGTCAGTATAGTGTCAGTATAGTGTAGTGTCAGTGTAGTGTCAGTGTAGTGTCAGTGTAGTGTCAGTGTAGTGTCAGTGTAGTTTCAGTATAGTGTCAGTATAGTGTCAATGTAGTGTCAGTGAAGTGTCAGTGGAGTGTCAGTGTAGTGTCAGTATAGTGTCAGTGTAGTGTCAGTATCAGTGTAGTGTCAGTATAGTGTCAGTATAGTGTCAGTGTAGTGTCAGTGTCAGTGTAGTGTCAGTGTAGTGTCAGTGTAGTGTCAGTATAGTGTCAGTGTCAGTGTAGTGTCAGAATAGTGTCAGTATAGTGTCAGTATAGTGTAGTGTCTGTGTAGTATCAGTGTAGTGTCAGTGTAGTGTCAGTATAGTGTCAGTGTCAGTGTAGTGTCAGTATAGTGTCAGTATAGTGTCAGTATAGTGTAGTGTCAGTGTATTGTCAGTGTAGTGTCAGTGAAGTGTCAGTATAGTGTCAGTATAGTGTCAATGTATTGTCAGTATAGTGTCAGTGTAGTGTCAGTGTGGTGTCAGTGTAGTGTCAGTGTAGTGTCAGTGTAGTGTCAGTAAAGTGTCAGTATATTGTCAGTGTAGTGTCAGTATAGTGTCAGTAGATTGTCAGTATAGTGTCAGTGTCAGTGTAGTGTCAGTGTAGTGTCAGTGTAGTGTCAGTGTAGTGTCAGTATAGTGTCAGTATAGTGTCAGTGTAGTGTCAGTATAGTGTCAGTAGAGTGTCAGTATAGTGTCAGTGTCAGTGTAGTGTCAGTGTAGTGTCAGTGTGGTGTCAGTGTAGTGTCAGTGTAGTGTCAGTGTAGTGTCAGTAAAGTGTCAGTATATTGTCAGTGTAGTGTCAGTATAGTGTCAGTAGAGTGTCAGTATAGTGTCAGTGTCAGTGTCAGTGTAGTGTCAGTGTAGTGTCAGTGTAGTGTCAGTATAGTGTCAGTATAGTGTCAGTGTAGTGTCAGTATAGTGTCAGTAGAGTGTCAGTATAGTGTCAGTGTCAGTGTAGTGTCAGTGTAGTGTCAGTGTAGTGTCAGTAATGTGTCAGTGTAGTGTCAGTATAGTGTCAGTGTAGTGTCAGTATAGTGTCAGTATAGTGTCAGTGTAGTGTCAGTGTAGTGTCAGTGTGGTGTCAGTGTAGTGTCAGTATAGTGTCAGTAGAGTGTCAGTATAGTGGCAGTGTCAGTGTGGTGTCAGTGTAGTGTCAGTATAGTGTCAGTGTCAGTGTAGTGTCAGTGTAGTGTCAGTGTAGTGTCAGTGTAGTGTCAGTATAGTGTCAGTGAAGTGTCAGTATAGTGTCAGTATAGTGTCAGTGTAGTGTCAGTGTAGTATCAGTGTAGTGTCAGTGTAGTGTCAGTATAGTGTCAGTGTAGTGTCAGTATAGTATCAGTGTAGTGTCAGTGTAGTGTCAGTGTAGTGTCAGTATAGTGTCAGTGTAGTGTCAGTATAGTGTCAGTGTAGTGTCAGTGTAGTGTCAGTATAGTGTCAGAGTAGTGTCAGCGTAGTGTCAGTATAGTGTCAGTGTAGTGTCAGTATAGTGTCAGCATAGTGTCAGTATAGTGTCAGTGTAGTGTCAGTGTCAGTGTAGTGTCAGTGTAGTGTCAGTGTAGTGTTAGTATAGTGTCAGTATAGTGTCAGTGGCAGTGTAGTGTCAGTGTAGTGTCAGTGTAGTGTTAGTATAGTGTCAGTGCAGTGTCAGTATAGTGTCAGTATAGTGTCAGTATAGTGTCAGTGTAGTGTCAGTATAGTGTCAGTGTAGTGACAGTGTAGGGCCAGTGTTGTGTCAGTATAGTGTCAGCATAGTGTCAGTATAGTGTCAGTATAGTGTCAGTATAGTGTCAGAGTAGTGTCAGTGTAGTGTCAGTGTAGTGTCAGTATAGTGTCAGTATAGTGTCAGTATAGTGTCAGTGTAGTGTCAGTATAGTGTCAGTATAGTGTCAGTGTAGTGTCAGTATATTGTCAGTATAGTGTCAGTATAGTGTCAGTGTAGTGTCAGTGTAGTGTCAGTATAGTGTCAGAATAGTGTCAGTATAGTGTCAGTATAGTGTAAGTGTCAGTGTAGTGTCAGTATAGTGTCAGTATAGTGTCAGTATAGTGTCAGTATAGTGTCAGTATAGTGTCAGTGCAGTGTCAGTATAGTGTCAGTGTCAGTATAGTGTCAGTATAGTGTCAGTAGAGTGTCAGTATAGTGTCAGTGTCAGTGTAATGTCAGTATAGTTAAAGTGTAGTGTCAGTATAGTGTCAGTATAGTGTCAGTGCAGTGTCAGTATAGTGTCAGTATAGTGTCAGTATAGTGTCAGTATAGTGTCAGTGTAGTGTCAGTATAGTGTCAGTGTAGTGTCAGTGTAGTGTCAGTGTAGTGTCAGTATAGTGTCAGAATAGTGTCAGTATAGTGTCAGTGTAGTGTCAGTGTAGTGTCAGTGTAGTGTCAGTGTAGTGTCAGTATAGTGTCAGTTTAGTGTTAGTGTAGTGTCAGTGTAGTATCAGTGTAGTGTCAGTGTAGTGTCAGTATAGTGTCAGTGTAGTGTCAGTATAGTATCAGTGTAGTGTCAGTGTAGTGTCAGTGTAGTGTCAGTATAGTGTCAGTGTAGTGTTAATATAGTGTCAGTGTAGTGTCAGTGTAGTGTCAGTGTAGTGTCAGTGTAGTGTCAGTATAGTGTCAGAGTAGTGTCAGCGTAGTGTCAGTATAGTGTCAGTGTAGTGTCAGTATAGTGTCAGCATAGTGTCAGTATAGTGTCAGTGTAGTGTCAGTGTCAGTGTAGTGTCAGTGTAGTGTCAGTGTAGTGTTAGTATAGTGTCAGTATAGTGTCAGTGTCAGTGTAGTGTCAGTGTAGTGTTAGTATAGTGTCAGTGCAGTGTCAGTATAGTGTCAGTATAGTGTCAGTATAGTGTCAGTGTAGTGTCAGTATAGTGTCAGTGTAGTGTCAGTGTAGGGCCAGTGTTGTGTCAGTATAGTGTCAGCATAGTGTCAGTATAGTGTCAGTATAGTGTCAGTATAGTGTCAGAGTAGTGTCAGTGTAGTGTCAGTATAGTGTCAGTGTAGTGTCAGTATAGTGTCAGTGTAGTGTCAGTATAGTGTCAGCATAGTGTCAGTATAGTGTCAGTATAGTGTCAGTATAGTGTCAGAATAGTGTCAGTGTAGTGTCAGTATAGTGTCAGTGTAGTGTCAGTATAGTGTCAGTGTAGTGTCAGTATAGTGTCAGTATAGTGTCAGTATAGTGTCAGTATAGTGTCAGTATTGTGTCAGTGTAGTGTCAGTGTAGTGTCAGTATAGTGTAAGTATAGTGTCAGTATAGTGTCAGTGTAGTGTCAGTGTAGTGTCAGTGTAGTGTCAGTATAGTGTCAGTATAGTGTCAATATAGTGTCAGTATAGTGTCAGTGTAGTGTCAGTGTAGTGTCAGTATAGTGTCAGTATAGTGTAAGTGTAGTGTCAGTATAGTGTCAGTATAGTGTCAGTATAATGTCAGTGTTGTGTCAGTGTAGTGTCAGTGTAGTGTCAGTATAGTGTCAGAATAGTGTCAGTATAGTGTCAGTGTAGTGTCAGTGTAGTGTCAGTATAGTGTCAGCATAGTGTCAGTATAGTGTCAGTATAGTGTAAGTGTCAGTGTAGTGTCAGTATAGTGTCAGTATAGTGTCAGTGTAGTGTCAGTATAGTGTCAGCATAGTGTCAGTATAGTGTCAGTATAGTGTCAGTGTCAGTGTAGTGTCAGTATAGTGTCAGTGTAGTGTCAGTATAGTGTCAGTATAGTGTCAGTATAGTGTCAGTGCAGTGTCAGTATAGTGTCAGTGTCAGTATAGTGTCAGTGTCAGTGTAGTGTCAGTATAGTTAAAGTGTAGTGTCAGTATAGTGTCAGTATAGTGTCAGTATAGTGTCAGTGCAGTGTCAGTATAGTGTCAGTATAGTGTCAGTATAGTGTTTGTATAGTGTCAGTGTAGTGTCAGTATAGTGTCAGTGTAGTGTCAGTATAGTGTCAGTGTAGTGTCAGTATAGTGTCAGTGTAGTGTCAGTGTAGTGTCAGTGTAGTGTCAGTATAGTGTCAGTATAGTGTCAATATAGTGTCAGTGTAGTGTCAGTGTAGTGTCAGTGTAGTGTCAGTATAGTGTCAGTATAGTGTCAGTATAGTGTTTGTATAGTGTCAGTGTAGTGTCAGTATAGTGTCAGTGTAGTGTCAGTATAGTGTCAGTGTAGTGTCAGTATAGTGTCAGAATAGTGTCAGTATAGTGTCAGTGTAGTGTCAGTATAGTGTCAGTGTAGTGTCAGTATAGTGTCAGAATAGTGTCAGTATAGTGTCAGTGTAGTGTCAGTGCAGTGTCAGTGTAGTGTCAGTATAGTGTAAGTATAGTGTCAGTATAGTGTCAGTGTAGTGTCAGTGTAGTGTCAGTGTAGTGTCAGTATAGTGTCAGTATAGTGTCAATATAGTGTCAGTGTAGTGTCAGTGTAGTGTCAGTGTAGTGTCAGTATAGTGTCAGTATAGTGTCAGTGTAGTGTCAGTATAGTGTCAGTATAGTGTCAGTATAATGTCAGTGTAGTGTCAGTGTAGTGTCAGTGTAGTGTCAGTATAGTGTCAGAATAGTGTCAGTATAGTGTCAGTGTAGTGTCAGTGTAGTGTCAGTATAGTGTCAGCATAGTGTCAGTATAGTGTCAGTATAGTGTAAGTGTCAGTGTAGTGTCAGTATAGTGTCAGTATAGTGTCAGTGTAGTGTCAGTATAGTGTCAGCATAGTGTCAGTATAGTGTCAGTATAGTGTCAGTGTCAGTGTAGTGTCAGTATAGTGTCAGTGTAGTGTCAGTATAGTGTCAGTATAGTGTCAGTGCAGTGTCAGTATAGTGTCAGTGTCAGTATAGTGTCAGTGTCAGTGTAGTGTCAGTATAGTTAAAGTGTAGTGTCAGTATAGTGTCAGTATAGTGTCAGTATAGTGTCAGTGCAGTGTCAGTATAGTGTCAGTATAGTGTCAGTATAGTGTTTGTATAGTGTCAGTGTAGTGTCAGTATAGTGTCAGTGTAGTGTCAGTATAGTGTCAGTGTAGTGTCAGTATAGTGTCAGAATAGTGTCAGTATAGTGTCAGTGTAGTGTCAGTGTAGTGTCAGTGTAGTGTCAGTATAGTGTCAGTATAGTGTCAGTATAGTGTCAGTTTAGTGTCAGTGTAGGGCCAGTGTAGTGTCAGTATAGTGTCAGTATAGTGTCAGTGTAGTGTAAGTATAGTGTCAGTGTAGGGCCAGTGTTGTGTCAGTGTAGTGTCAGTGTAGTGTCAGTGTAGTGTCAGTATAGTGTCAGTATAGTGTCAGTATAGTGTCAGTAGAGTGTCAGTGTAGGGCCAGTGTAGTGTCAGAGTAGTGTCAGTGTAGTGTCAGTGTAGTGTCAGTATAGTGTCAGTGTAGTCTCAGTATAGTGTCAGTATAGTGTCAGTGTAGTGTCAGTATCAGTGTAGTGTCAGTATAGTGTCAGTATAGTGTCAGTGTAGTGTCAGTGTAGTGTCAATGGAGTGTCAGTGTAGTGTCAGTATAGTGTCAGTGTAGTGTCAGTGTAGTGTCAGTATAGTGTCAGAGTAGTGTCAGTGTAGTGTCAGTGTAGTGTCAGTATAGTGTCAGTGTAGTGTCAGTATAGTGTCAGTATAGTGTCAGTGTAGTGTCAGTATCAGTGTAGTGTCAGTATAGTGTCAGTATAGTGTCAGTGGAGTGTCAGTGGAGTGTCAGTGTAGTGTCAGTATAGTGTCAGTGTAGTGTCAGTATCAGTGTAGTGTCAGTATAGTGTCAGTATAGTGTCAGTGTAGTGTCAGTATAGTGTCAGTATAGTGTCAGTGTAGTGTCAGTAGAGTGTCAGTGTAGTGTCAGTATAGTGTCAGTATAGTGTCAGTGTATTGTCAGTATAGTGTCAGTGTAGTGTCAGTATAGTGTCAGTATAGTGTCAGTGCAGTGTCAGTATAGTGTCAGTGTAGTGTCAGTATAGTGTCAGTGTAGTGTCAGTGTAGTGTCAGTATCAGTGTAGTGTCAGTGTAGTGTCAGTATAGTGTCAGTGTAGTGTCAGTGTAGTGTCAGTATCAGTGTAGTGTCAGTGTAGTGTCAGTGCAGCGTCAGTGTAGTGTCAGTGTAGTGTCAGTGTCAGTATAGTGTCAGTATAATGTCAGTGTAGTGTCAGTGTAGGGCCAGTGTAGTGTCAGTATAGTGTCAGAGTAGTGTCAGTGTAGTGTCAGTGTAGTGTCAGTCTAGTGTCAGTGTAGTGTCAGTATCAGTGTAGGGCCAGTGTAGTGTCAGTGTAGTGTCAACATAGTGTCAGTGTAGTGTCAGTATAGTGTCAATTTAGTGTCGGTGTAGTGTCAGTATAGTGTCAGTGTAGTGTCGGTGTAGTGTCAGTATTGTGTCAGTGTAGTGTCAGTGCAGTGTCAGTGTCAGTATAGTGTCAGTGTAGTGTCAGTATAGTGTCAGTGTAGTGTCCGTGTAGTGTCAGTGTAGTGTCAGTATAGTGTCAGTTTAGTGTCAGTGTAGTGTCCGTGTTGTGTCATTGTAGTGTCAGTATAGTGTCATTTTAGTGTCAGTATAGTGTCAGTGTAGTGTCAGTGTTGTGTCAGTGTAGTGTAAGTGTAGTGTCAGTATAGTGTCAGTGTAGTGTCAGCGTAGTGTCAGTATAGTGTCAGCATAGTGTCAGTATAGTGTCAGTATAGTGTCAGTGTCAGTGTAGTGTCAGTATAGTGTCAGTGTAGTGTCAGTGTAGGGCCAGTGTAGTGTCAGAGTAGTGTCAGTGTAGTGTCAGTATAGTGTCAGTGTAGTGTCAGTATAGTGTCAGTATAGTGTCAGTGTAGTGTCAGTATCAGTGTAGTGTCAGTATAGTGTCAGTATAGTGTCAGTGGAGTGTCAGTGGAGTGTCAGTGTAGTGTCAGTATAGTGTCAGTGTAGTGTCAGTATCAGTGTAGTGTCAGTATAGTGTCAGTATAGTGTCAGTGTAGTGTCAGTATAGTGTCAGTATAGTGTCAGTGTAGTGTCAGTATCAGTGTAGTGTCAGTATAGTGTCAGTATAGTGTCAGTGTAGTGTCAGTGTAGTGTCAGTGGAGTGTCAGTGTAGTGTCAGTATAGTGTCAGTGTAGTGTCAGTGTAGTGTCAGTATAGTGTCAGAGTAGTGTCAGTGTAGTGTCAGTGTAGTGTCAGTATATTGTCAGTGTAGTGTCAGTATAGTGTCAGTATAGTGTCAGTGTAGTGTCAGTATCAGTGTAGTGTCAGTATAGTGTCAGTATAGTGTCAGTGGAGTGTCAGTGGAGTGTCAGTGTATTGTCAGTATAGTGTCAGTGTAGTGTCAGTATAGTGTCAGTATAGTGTCAGTGTAGTGTCAGTATAGTGTCAGTATAGTGTCAGTGTAGTGTCAGTAGAGTGTCAGTGTAGTGTCAGTATAGTGTCAGTATAGTGTCAGTGTAGTGTCAGTATAGTGTCAGTGTAGTGTCAGTATAGTGTCAGTATAGTGTCAGTGTAGTGTCAGTATAGTGTCAGTGTAGTGTCAGTATAGTGTCAGTGTAGTGTCAGTGTAGTGTCAGTATCAGTGTAGTGTCAGTGTAGTGTCAGTATAGTGTCAGTGTAGTGTCAGTGTAGTGTCAGTTCAGTGTAGTGTAGTGTCAGTGTAGTGTCAGTGTAGTGTCAGTGTAGTGTCAGTGTCAGTATAGTGTCAGTGTAGTGTCAGTGTAGGGCCAGTGTAGTGTCAGTATAGTGTCAGAGTAGTGTCAGTGTAGTGTCAGTGTAGTGTCAGTCTAGTGTCAGTGTAGTGTCAGTATCAGTGTAGGGCCAGTGTAGTGTCAGTGTAGTGTCAACGTAGTGTCAGTGTAGTGTCAGTATAGTGTCAATTTAGTGTCGGTGTTGTGTCAGTGTAGTGTCAGTGTAGTGTCAGTGTAGTGTCAGTATAGTGTCAGTATAGTGTCAGTGTAGTGTCAGTGTAGTGTCTGTATAGTGTCAGTAGTGTGTCAGAAGAGTGTCAGTGTAGTGTCAGTATAGTGTCAGTGTAGTGTCAGTAGAGTGTCAGTGTAGTGTCAGTGTAGTGTCAGTATAATGTCAGTGTAGTGTCAGTGTAGTGTCAGTATA
>CM062485.1:51188943-51198943 GCA_031479575.1 Coregonus ussuriensis
AGAGAAAGAGACAGAGAGAAAGAGTGAGAAGGAAGGTGGGAAAGAGAGAGAGAGAGAGAGAGAGAGAGAGCGAGAGAGAGGGAGAGAGAGAGAGCGCGAGAGAGGGGGAGAGAAAGAGAGAGAGTGACAGAGAGAAATACTGTACAAAGAGAGAAATACTTTAGAGAGAAAGAGAGAAAGAGAGAGTGAGAGGAAGGGAAAGAGAGAGACAGAAAGAGAAAGATATATAGAGAGTGTATATATACAGTACCAGTCAAAAGTTTGTAAACACCTACTCATTCCAGGGTTTTTCTTTATTTTTTACTATTTTCTACATTGTAGAATAATACTGAAGACATCAAAACTATGAAATAACACATATGGAATCATATCAATCATATCAAAAAATTGTTAAACAAATCAAAATATATTTTATATTTGAGATTCTTCAAATAGCCTTTGCCTTGATGACAGCTTTGCACACTCTTGGCATTCTCTCAACCGGCTTCACCTGGAATGCTTTTCCAACAGTCTTGAAGGAATTCCCAAATATGCTTAGCACTTGTTGGCTGCTTTTCCTTCACTCTGCCGTCCGACTCATCCCAAACCATCTCAATTGGGTTGAGGTCGGGGGATTGTGGAGGCCAGGTCATCTGATGCAGCACTCCCTCACTCTCCTTCTTGGTCAAATATCTCTTACACAGCCTGGAGGTGTGTTGGGTCATTGTCTTGTTGAAAACCAAATTATAGTCTCACTAAGCCCAAACCAGATGTGATGGCATATCGCTGCAGAATGCTGTGGTAGCCATGCTGGTTAAGTGTTCCTTGAATTCTAAATAAATCATAGACAGTGTCACCAGCAAAGCACCCCCACACCATAACACCTCCTCCTCCATGCTTTACGGTGGGAACTACACATGCAGAGATCATCCGTTCTCACAAAGACACAGCGGTTGGAACCAATAATCTCCAATTTGGACTCCAAACCAAAGGACACATTTCCACCGGTCTGTCCATTGCTCGTGTTTCTTGGCCCAAGCAGGTCTCTTCTTATTATTGGTGTCCTTTAGTAGTGGTTTCTTTGCAGCAAAATCGACCATGAAGGCTTGATTCACACAGTCCCCTCTGAACAGTTGATGTTGAGATGTGTCTGTGACTTGAACTCTGTGAAGCATTTATTTTGGCTGTAAATTCTGAGTCTGGTAACTCTAATGAGCTTATCCTCTGCAGCAGAGGTAACTCTGGGTCTTCCATTCCTGTGGTGGTCCTCATGAGAGCCAGTTTCATCATAGCGCTTCATGGTTTTTGCGACTGCACTTGAAGAAACTTTCAAAGTCCTTGAAATGTTCTGTATTGACTGACCTTCATGTCTTAAAGTAATGATGGACTGTCGTTTGTCTTTGATTATTTGAGCTGTTCTTGCCATAATTTTGGTCATAAACTTGGTATTTTACCAAATAGGGCTATCTTCTGTATACCCCCCCACCTTTTCACAACAGAACTGATTGGCTCAAACGCATTAAGAAGGAAAGAAATTCCACAAATTAACTTTTAAGAAGGCACACCTGTTAATTACACTGCATTCCAGGTGACTACCTCATGAAGCTGGTTGAGATAATGCCAAGAGTGTGCAAAGCTGTCATCAAGGCAAACAGTGGCTATTTGAAGAATCTCAAATATAAAATATATTTTGATTTGTTTAACACTTTTTTGGTTACTACATGATTCCATATGTGTTATTTCATAGTTTTGATGTCTTCACTATTATTCTACAATGTAAAGAATAGTAAAAATAAAGAAAAACCCTTGAATGGGTAGTTGTTTCCAAACTTTTGACTGGTACTGTATATATATATAGAGAGAGAGGTAAAGGAAACAGTTGTATAGGTGACAACACCTCTCTATTCAGAGAGAGAGAGAGAGAGAGAGAGAGAGAGAGAGAGAGAGAGAGAGAGAGCGAGAGAGAGAGAGAGAGAGAGAGAGGAGAGAGAGAGAGAGAGAGAGAGAGAGAGAGAGAGAGAGAGAGAGAGAGAGAGAGAGAGAGAGAGAGAAAGGAAACAGTTGTATAGGTGACAACACCTCTCTATTCAGAGAGAGAGAGAGAGAGAGAGAGAGAGAGAGAGAGAGCGAGAGAGAGAGAGAGAGAGAGAGAGAGAGAAAGGAAACAGTTGTATAGGTGACAACACCTCTCTATTCAGAGAGAGAGAGAGAGAGAGAGAGAGCGAGAGAGAGAAAGAGAGAGAGAAAGAAAGGAAACAGTTGTATAGGTGACAACACCTCTCTATTCAGTCTAGATTAGAATGGTCTGAGTTGATAACACATCAGGCCTGGGATTCGACAGAGAGAGAACAGGAAAGCTCCAGTGGATATCATTAACATTAATTTTGATAATCACAGCAGATTATAGCCTTGTGAACATGGCTGGGTGAACAGAGAGGGAGTGATTGGGAGTGTGTGCGTGTGTGTGTGTGTGGTTGTGTGTCACACTTCCTGTTCTTCAACTGACCAATCAGTCCACAGCCTGGAACCTAACTGTCCAATCAGAGTCTACACGTGTAAACAATTACACATGTAGACTCTGGAGGCATGAGAAGGAAAAATGAAAATGGGCAGAGAGAAATCATCACACATTTTTTACGTCTTTAGTTGTGTAACGTCTTGTGAAGTATTTGGCCAATGGAAGGTCCAGTGTGTAGGTCATTTCTTTCCCAGCAGCCTCTATTGCCGTCCTCTCCTCTCTGCTGATATCACCAGCTAGCTCCTCATCTCTGCCCTATCGATCTCCTCCTTTATTGAGGTAATAACAGTTTGTTGACGGTACTCTTTTCAACTGCTCGACTCAATCTCCCAGGGTGGAGGAGGGAGAGAGAGGGAGAGAGAGGGAAGGAGAGAAAGAGACAGAGAGAAAGAGTGAAAAGGAGGGTGGGAGAGAGAGAGAGAGAGAGAGAGAGAGAGAGAGAGAGAGAGAGAGAGAGAGACAGAGAGAGAGAGAGAGAAAGAGAGAGAGAGAGAGAGAGAGAGAGGCGCAGGTCAGGTACTCTTTGCTGTGTGTGTGCTCAGCCTGTCTGTCTCTTATTGTAAACTTATTGGTGACTGGGTGGACCTTGTATTATTTTATCAGAACATCACCTTTGTATGACAAACAAATGTAGTTGTTATCCATCAGTGAGAATCGGAGATACTGCCATGTGTCCATCAAGAGAGCGCGAGAGAAAGGAAACAGTTGTATAGGTGACAACACCTCTTATTCTAGATTAGAATGGTTTGAGTTGATAACACATCAGGCCTGGGATTAGACAGAGAGAGAACAGGAAAGCTCCAGTGGATATCATTAACTGGGTGAACAGAGAGGGAGTGATTGGGAGTGTGTGTGATTGTGTATTGTGTGTGTGTGTGTGTGTGTGTTTGCGAGTGTGTGCATGCAGTTCTGTGTTAATAATGACTGATTGTGAGTGTGTGTGGTTGTGTGTTTGTGAGTGACTGTGAGAGCACCTATAGAGCCGGACTTCCCGACGGGAGCACATGTCTGGGGAGTGACAGACAGGCAGACAGGCAGGCAGGGACAGACGGAGTAGTGGGCTGTGTGAAGAGATTAGGATGGGAAAGCAGACGCTCTAATAGTTCAGTGAACATTCACACTGCTACTCAGAGGCAGAGGCTGCCTTTAGCATGAACCCCTTGGCCTGCGTTCAACAAGGACAATCTGGGGCTGCCAGGACTCAACTATTCCCCAGCAACAACCTCCATCCGTCCCCTCAACATGGCAGTGTTGTTGTTGTTAGTTTCATAGGTTTTTATCAGATATATACAGTAACACACTCGGCTATACAAGGCATTTGTTCGAATGAAAAACCAACGTTCGGTATTCCACAGGTCAAAGTTACCCAGATCAACACAACACACAGTGAGGCAAGCCGTAGTCAGACACAAGCCTCTCTCTTTCTCTCTCTCTCCCCCACCTCTCTCTCTCTCTCTCTCTCTCTCTCTCTCCCCCACCCCTCTCTCTCTCTCTCTCTCTCTCTCCCCCTCTCTCTCTCTCTCTCTCTCTCTCCCCCACCTCTCTCTCTCTCTCTCTCTCTCCCTCTCTCTCTCTCTCTCTCTCTCTCTCTCTCTCTCTCTCTCTCTCTCTCTCTCTCTCTCTCTCTCTCTCTCTCTTTCTCTTTCTCTCTCTCTCAAATCAAATAATAGTTTATTGGTCATGTACACAGATTTGCACATGTTATCTCAGGTGCAGCGAAATGCTTGTGTTTCTAACTCCAACAGTGCAGTAATACATATAAATAAAATACACATGACCCTACCTTACATGGAGTAGGTGTTGTTGCTTACCCTGATGAGTCGGTCCGTCAGGAAGTCCAGGACCCAGTTGCACAGGGAGGAGTTCAGACCCAGGGCCCTGAGCTTAGTGATGAGCTTGGAGGGCACTATGGTGTTGAAGGCTGAGCTGTAGTCGATGAACAGCATTCTTACATAGGTATTTATCTTGTCCAGGTAGGATAGGGCAGTGTAAAGTGCAATGGCAATTGCGTCGTCTGTGGATCTGTTGGGGCAATATGCAAATTGTAGTCGGTCAAGGGTGTAGGGTAAGGTGGAGGTGCTATGGATCTTAACTAGCCTCTCAAATCACTTCATGATGATAGAAGTGAGTGCTACAAGGCGATAGTCATTTGGTTCAGTTACTTTCGCTTTCATAGGTACAGGAACAATGGTGGACATCTTGAAGCAAATGGGGACAACAGACTGGGATATGGAGAGATTGATATGGAGAGATGTCCGTAAACACTCCAGCCAGCTGGTCTGCACATGCTCTGAGGACACTGGTCCGCCACGTGGCTGGCTTTCCCTTTATAATCAGTGATTGTCTGGAGTCCCTGCCACATACAGTACGTCTCGTGTCTGAACCATTGAATTGAGACTCCACTTTGTCCTTGTACTGTAGTTTTGCCTCATAGCTGATCTTTTTGTAAACGTCCATGTTCCCAGTCCCCTTGCCATGGTTAGATACGGTGGTTCGCGCTTTGGATTGGATAAGTTCTAATCGCAGTGGGAAAAGCATCCTCTATGCACTTCCTGATGAACCCAGTCACCAAGTCAGTGTAAACGACAATTCTATTCTCAGAGGCGAACCAGAATATTTCCCAGTCCGTGTGATCAAAACAATCTTGAAGCATAGATTCCGATTGGTCAGACCAACGTTGAACAGTTCTTACCACGGGAACTTCCTGATTAAGTTTCTGCCTATAAGTGGGGAGGAGCAGAGTTGAGTTGTGATCTGATTTGCTGAAAGGAGGTTGGGGGAGGGCCTTGTAGCCATCCCGGAAGGGAGAGTAGCAATGATCCAGGGTCTGTATTGCGCGTGTAGCACAGGAGATGTGTTGATAGAACTTTGGTAGTATTTTCCTCAGATTTCCTTTATTAAAGTCCTCAGATACAATACATGCGGCCTCAGGATATGCAGGTTCCAGTTTGCACATAGTCCGTTGTAGTTCCTTGAGAGCCGTAGCGGTGTCGGCTTGGGAGGGAATATACATGGCAGTGACGATGACTAAAGAAAATTATCTCGGGATGTAATGAGGTCGCCATTTGATGTTGAGGTATTCCAGATTGGGAGAACAAAAGGACTTGAGTTCCTGTACGTTACCACAATCACAACATGAGTTGTTAATCATGAAATAAACCCCTCCGCCTGTCTTTTTCCCGGAGAGTGATTTCTTCCTGTCTGCACGATGGATGGAGAACCCTGCTGGCTGAATGGACGGGGACAATATATCTGGAGATAGCCATGATTCCGTAAAACAGAGTATGTTACAGTCCCTGATGTCTTTCTGGAAGGATATCCTCGCCCTCAGCTCGTCTACTATATTGTCCAGGGAATGATCGTTAGCGTGTAATATACTCAGAAGCGGTGGATGGCATGCATGCTGCTTGAGTCTAACTAGGGCCTAATTTCTTCCTCCTCTTCTCTGGCATTGGCATTTTGGTGCAGCCCCCAGGTGAATAGAGCTGCCTCGGGAAGTTCAAACAAAGGATCCAGCTCAGGGAAGTCAAATTTCTGCTCAAATTTCGTATGAGTTGCCGCCGATCTAATATCCAAAAGTTATTTGTGTCTGTAGATAATAATACAAGAAACGTTCTGAGCAAATAATGTAAGAAATAACAAACAAAAAACGAAATACTGCAAAGTTGGTTAGGAGCTAGAAACAGGGCGACCGTGTCTGTCGGCGCCATCTTGTATTCACTCCCCCCCCCCCCCCCCCCCCCCCTCTCTCTCTCTCTCTCTCTCTCTCCATCTCTCCCTCTCTCCCTAGCCCCCTCTCCCTCTCTCCCTCTCTATCTGTATGTATACATGAAGATGGCGCCGGAGGGGATGGCTGTCGTTTTATGGACTCTTAACCAACCTATTTTGTGTGTTTTCTTGCATTGTTTGTATCTTATTTTCTACATAAGGTTGCTGCTACCGTCTCTTATGACCGAAAATAGCTTCTGGACATCAGAAAAGCGAATACTCACCTTGAACTGGACAAATACTTTTTCTTTAATGAGTCGGACGAGAGGGATTTGCTCCAGACACCCGACAGGGCCCTCATCCCCGTCATTCGCAGTAGAAAAAAAGGAGATATCGCGGAAGGAGATTGGGGTGCTTGGTAAGGAAACAGTGACGAGATGCTAATCTGCCTTTGCCGTCGATACTATTGGCCAATTTACAATCGCTTGATAATAAAGTGGTTGAACTACAGGCACGAATATCCTACCAACGGGACATTAAAAACTGTAATATCTTATGTTTCACTGAGTCGTGGCTGAACGAAGACATGAATAACATACAGCTGGCGGGTTATACACTGTATCGGCAGGATAGAACAGCAGCCTCTGGTAAGACAAAGGGTGGCGGTCTATGTATATTTGTAAACAACTGCTGGTGTACGATATCTAAGGAAGTCTCAAGGTTTTGCTCGCCTGAGGTAGAGTATCTCATGATAAGTTGTAGACCGCATTATCTACCAAGAAAGTTTTCATCTATATTCTTCATGGCTGTCTATTTACCACCACAAACCGATGCTGGCACTAAGACCGCACTCAATGAACTGTATATTGCCATAAGGAAACAGGAAAATGCTCATCCAGAGGCGGCGCTCCCAGTGGCCGGGGACTTTAATGCAGGGAAACTTAAATCTGTTTTACCTCATTTCTACCAGCATGTTAAATGTGCAACAAGAGGGGAAAAAAACTCTAGACCACATTTACTCCACACACAGAGACGCGTACAAAGCTCTCCCTCGCCCTCCATTTGGCAAATCTGACCATAATTCTATCCTCCTGATTCCTGCTTAAAAGCAAAAACTAAAGCAGGAAGCACCAGTAACTAGGTCAATAAAAAAGTGGTCAGATGAAGCAGATGCTAAGCTACAGGACTGTTTTGCTAGCACAGACTGGAATATGTTCCGGGATTCTTCCGATGGTATTGAGGAGTATACCACATCAGTCACTGGCTTCATCAAAAAGTGCATTGATGACGTCGTCCCCACAGTGACTGTACGTACATACCCCAACCAGAAGCCATGGATTACAGGCAACATCCACACTGAGCTAAAGGGTAGAGCCGCCGCTTTCAAGGAGCGGGACTCTAACCCGGAAGCTTATAAGAAATCCCGCTATGCCCTCCGACGAACCATCAAACAGGCAAAGCGTCAATACAGGACTAAGATCGAATCGTACTACACCGGCTCTGACGCCCGTCGGATGTGGCAGGGCTTGCAAACTATTACAGACTACAAAGGGAAGCACAGCCGCGAGCTACCCAGTGACACAAGCCTACCAGACAAGCTAAATTACTTATATGCTCGCTTCGAGGCAAGTAACACTCAAACATGCATGACAGCATCAGAATATCTTGGGATATTCTGTCGAAATCGGTCCAGCCAGAGGGGTTCTCAGTTCATCGCGCAGACAGGAGTAAATATCTCTCCGGGAAGCAGAAGGGTGGAGGTGTGTGTTTCATGATTAACGACTCATGGTGTAATTGTACTAACATACAGGAACTCAAGTCCTTTTGTTCACCCAACCTAGAATATCTCACAATCAAATGCCGACCGTATTATCTCCAAAGAGAATTTTCTTCGATTATAGTCACGGCCGTGTATATCCCCCCTCAAGCCGATACCACGACAGCCCTCAAAGAACTTCACTGGACTTTATGCAAACTGGAAACCACATATCCTGAGGCTGATTATAAGGCCCTCCCCTGCCCTCCTTTCTGCAAATCTGACCACGGCTCCATTTTGCTCCTCCCTTCCTATAGGCAGAAACTCAAACAGGAAATACCCGTGCTAAGGACTATTCAACGCTGGTCTGACCAATCGGAATCCACGCTTCAAGATTGTTTTGATCACGCGGACTGGGATATGTTCCAGGTAGCTTCCGAAAATAATTTAGACGAATACACTGAAACGGTGACTGAGTTTATCAGGAAGTGTATAGGTGATGTTGTGCCCACTGTGACTATTAAAACCTACCCTAACCAGAAACCGTGGATAGATGGCAGCATTCGCGCCAATCTGAAAGCGCGAACCACCACATTCAACCATGGCAAGGTGACTGGGAATACGGCAGAATACAAACAGTGTAGCTACTCACTCCGCAAGGCAATTAAACTGGCAAAACATTTACATTTACATTTACATTTACGTCATTTAGCAGACGCTCTTATCCAGAGCGACTTACATCAGTATAGAGACAAAGTGGAGTCGCAATTCAACGGCTCAGACACGAGACATATGTGTCAGGGACTACAGACAATCACGGACTACAAAAGGAAAACCAGCCATGTCGCCCGACACCGACGTCTCGGTTCCAGACAAGCTAAACACCATCTTCGCCCGCTTTGAGGATAACACAGTGCCACTGACGAGGCCCACTACCAAGGACTGTGGCCTCTCCTTCTCCATGGCTGACGTGATTAAGACATTTAAGCATGTTAACCCCCGCATGGCTGCCGGCCCAGACGGCATTCCTAGCCGCGTCATCAGAGCATGCGCAGACCAGCTGGCTGGTGTGTTTATGGACATATTCAATCTCTCCATTTCCCAGCCTGCTGTTCCCACATTCTTCAAGATGGCCACCATTGTTCCTGTACCCAAGAAAGCAAAGGTAACTGAACTAAATGACTATCACCCTGTAGCACTCACCTCTGTCATCATGAAGTGCTTTGAGAGTCTAGTCAAGGATCATATCACCTCTACCTTACCTGTCACCCTAGACCCACTTCAATTTGCTTACCGCCCCAATAGATCCACAGACAATGCAATCGCCATCACACTGCACACTTCCCTATCCCATCTGGACAAGAGGAATACCTATGTAAGAATGCTGTTCATTGACTATAGCTCAGCATTCAACACCATAGTACCCTCCAAGCTTAGTCTGAACCCCGCCCTGTGCTACTGGGTCCTGTACTTCCTGACGGGCCGCGACCAGGTGGTGAAGGTAGGAAACAACATATCCACTTCGCTGATCCTCAACACTGGGGCCCCACAAGGGTAGGTGCTCAGCCCCCTCCTGTACTCCCTGTTCACCCATGACTACATGGCCAAGCACGCCTCCAACTCAATCATCAAGTTTGCAGATGACACAACAGTAGTAGGCTTGATTACCAACAATGACGAGACCGCCTACAGGGAGGAGGTGAGGGCTCTGGGAGTGTGGTGCCAGGAAAATAACCTCTCACTCAATGTCAACAAAACAAAGGAGATGATCGTGGACTTCAGGAAACAGCAGAGGGTGCACCCCCCTATCCACATCGACGGGACGGCAGTGGAGAAGGTGGTAAGCTTCAAGTTCCTTGGCTTACACATCACCGACAAACTGAAATGGTCCACCCATGCAGACAGTGTGGTGAAGAATGTGCAACAGAGCCTCTTCAACCTCAGGAGGCTGAAGAAATTCGGCTTGGCACCTAAAACCCTCACAAACTTTTACAGATGCACAATTGAGAGCATCCTGTCGGGCTGTATCACCACCTGGT
>CM062485.1:51203943-51221443 GCA_031479575.1 Coregonus ussuriensis
GAGCAGGGGAGAGGAGAGCAGAGCGGTGAAAGGAGAGGAGAGATGAACAGAGCAGGGGAGAAGAGAGGGGAGCCGAGCAGTGCGGGGGAGAAGAGAGGGGAGCCGAGCAGTGCGGGGGAGAAGAGCGGAGACCCTATATCCAGCATCTCCTAATGAAATCCTAGCAGCCTGCTGCATTAGAGAGAGTAGTCAGGGGTGCAGGGGTGCAGGGGAGCAGGGGCTGGGCAGCAAAAGGATGACATCATCATTTTGGTCTCTCTATACAAGATGAACAACTCTGACCCTGCTTGTATTATGGCTCTAATAGAACATTAGGAGATGATGAAATTGCAAATCAACAAGCTCAGGGATAAATGTGTCATGTACTTGCTGGCCTGCATGTGAGTGTGTTCTTTGATGTTTCCTTTACATCTAGATATGACCCAAGTGTTTCTTTCCCACCATTTCCTCTCCCTAATGTATGGTGATCACATTAGGACCTATCATAATTTACCCAGTAAAAGCCTGTCTATTACAGTCTGAGTACAGTCACTTCCCCCTGAGAGAGAGAGAGAGAGAGAGAGAGAGAGAGAGAGAGAGAGAGAGAGAGAGAGAGAGAGAGAGAGAGAGAGAGAGAGAGAGAGAGAGAGAGAGAGAGAGAGAGAGAGAGAGAGAGAGAGAGAGAGAGAGAGAGAGAGAGAGAGAGAGAGAGAGCGCGAGATGGCCCTAATGCAGGAAGATAGTCAGATAGCACAGGGATCACACACTCACACACTCACAGTTTAGTGTAAAGAACAATGGAGGTGAAAATAAATCAGTCTAGAGGTAAACAGACTATGGTATCAAGTGTTAGACAGCTATAGAGCCTCATCTATTTTATATGAGGTGTGTATCAGGGAGGGTTTGTGCAGCAGCAAGACAGGAGTCCATGTTTGGTTAATGATGCTGCTGACCAGCAGAGGATCGGGTTGCTTTCCTGTTTATTGCTGGCCGCCTGGGTTTACTGTAACCGCTGAGGAAATAGACTCGGGTTACATTCACCAGGCCAATGGATCACGCTGATGTCACCCATAACCCCCTCTGTTAGCCTCAGCAGATCCTCCATTTATCTATCGCCGTGGAGACAGGATGAGATGGAGAGTTTAGATTTTAGACCGAGAGAGCAGAGCGTGTTGCAGGATAGAGAAATGTTCTGAGGGCCATTAGGAGAATAGCTCAGGATCGAGGAGTGTGGGGTATGTGGGGTGTTTGATGTGTGTGTGGTGTGTGGGGTGGTTGATGTGTGGGGTGTTTGATGTGTGGGGTGGTTGATGTGTGTGTGTGTGGTGTGGTGTTTGATGTGTGTGGTGTTTGGGGTGGTTGATGTGTGGGGTGTTTGATGTGTGGGGTGGTTGATGTGTGTGTGTGTGGTGTGGTGTTTGATGTGTGTGGTGTGTGGGGTGGTTGATGTGTGGGGTGTTTGATGTGTGGGGTGGTTGATGTGTGTGTGTGTGGTGTGGTGTTTGATGTGTGTGGTGTTTGGGGTGGTTGATGTGTGGGGTGGTTGATGTGTGGGGTGGTTGATGTCTGGGGTGGTTGATGTGTGGGGTGGTTGATGTGTGGGGTGGTTGATGTGTGGGGTGGTTGATGTGTGGGGTGTTTGATGTGTGGGGTGGTTGATGTGTGGGGTGTTTGATGTGTGGGGTGGTTGATGTGTGTTAGAGCCGATTTGGGCATATTTTGTATAAAAGACTGAACATACTGAGCTCCATGTACATTTGTGTAAATACATTAAATATTAATGTATATGATGAAATATTAGGTACGTACCTTTATGATTTATTTACCGGATTGAGATATATTCATTTGTTATTAGTGTAACTCAGTTTTTGGCCCCCCCTCTTGCCCATTCATTGTACTGTGTTAATTGTGTTAGTATAAAGGCAGGAAGTTGGGCCTTCGGGGGGGGGGAGTCCTTGCTAGATGCGGGAGCGGTATAGTTTTTTGACCATATAGACATACAGAAATACAGACAGACAGGTCATATTATATTATGTATTTGCATTTAAAGTAATCTCTGCTTTAAGTTGATTGGAGAATACCTTTTTGTTAGATAAGAAGAATAAACATTTTTTGTTGCACTATATCCCTGGATCTCATTGAATGTTTGGCCGTTTGGAAACGTTGAGTGTGGACTGTATGCGTCCGAAACAACCCCGCTTCAGGCTAGGGCAGTGGCTATGGTTGAGAGGAAAGGAAGCCACTACAATCAAGTCAAAAAACTCAGGTGAAGGATTACTACCGGAAGGAAATCTCCGGTTCGGACACACGCTGGATTTTGTTCTATTTGTAATTGCATTCGAATGTTTGATAAACTTGGGAATGGAATTCAAAATACAGCGCTGTGAAAACAATTAAGAAGTTTAAGTTTGGGAAACACAGATCCTATGCACAATGTAGCCTAATCATATATCTAATATTTGGCCTAACGTGGAAATGCAATCCATCAACGCAACGAATGCAACTTAAGGATCTAAAGATACTGCGTGTTAAAACTTCATTAAAGGGACAAAACCTCAACGGGATGAAATGTTTAAAACGCATCTAAAATGCCAAACTTGCACATGTGCAATTCAAAATGGGTCAATATGCTGAAATGGATGACTGTGTTTTTAAAGATTAAAGGAGGTCTAAAGGGGCATTACGTTTAACAATCAAACCAACAACCGTGTCATTGTAAATTGAGTGAACTAAAAGTGAATGATGGAGGAGGAAATCCCAAATAAGACTCCACTGGAGAGGGCAGAGGAGCATCTAAATTCACTCTATGCAGCCCGGAGAGGCAAACTTGGAGTGTGTACACGCAAAATGAATGAAATAAAAGTCCTTCTTGTTGATGGAGGAAACATTGCAACTGTGAATGAGAGTCTTGAAGCATTTGATGCTGTGCTCAATGACTTTAAGAAGGCTCATGAATCTGTGCTAGAGCTGGTCACAGAGGAGGAACAGGAACAGGAGAGCATTAACTATTATCAACCAAGAATGAGAACTTATGAACATTTCCTGAAAGAGGTGGAAATATGGAAAAAGGCTGAAGTTGAGCCACAAACGCTCATTGAACCACATGACAGCATTTCCAATGTGTCAAAAATATCAAGTAAAACTAAGTATTCTAAGACTGCTTCCTCAGTGTCCTCTGAACGCCTTAAAGCCGAGGCAGAACGAGCAGCTCTACTAGCTCGCCAAGCATCATTACAAGACAAGCATGCATTGGAACTGGAGAAAGCTCAACTGAATGTTAGGATGGAAAAAATGGCACTGGAAACGGACATAGCAGCATATAATGCCAAACTGAAGGTCCTGGAGAGTACCGAGTCAACTTCTCAATCCCATTCTGTGGCAGCCCATTTACTAAGCCAAGAAGATGGAATGAACTCTTATTTTGAGAAACAGGAACCAGAGGTCTATGTGGAACCTGAACCATCACCTGTTGAGTTTGCTGCATTAGGTGCAGTTCCAAAGACCCCACTACAAAGAGTTTTACAACAACCGACCACAAAGCCATCAAACCCTATTCCGAAAACAGTCGTAAACCACACTCTTCAGCAGCCAACAGCAAGGTCTAGCAATCGACACAGAATCAACACTGCGGGTATCAGCCATAATACCAGCCATGATAACCTCTCTACTGTCATGCAAAGGCAGAATGAAATTGCTGACCTCCTTGTACTACAGCACAAACAAGCCACACTCCCTGTTAGGGAGATACCTATGTTTGACGGTGATCCTCTAAACTTTAGGCCATTCATGCGTGCATTTGAGCATGGTATAGAAGATAAGACAAGCAGTCACCAGGATAGGCTCTATTACCTGGAACAATAGACCTCTGGTCAGCCCAAGGATCTGGTCCGTAGTTGTCTGCATATGGAAGCCAGAAGAGGCTATGCAGTAGCTAAGAGGTTGTTAAAGGAACACTTTGGCAATGAAATCAAAGTCACCACTGCTTACATGGAAAAGGCTTGGAACTGGACAAACATCAAACCCGATGATGGAAAGGGACTGGGTGGTTATGCACTCTATCTAAGAGGTTGCTGTAACGCTATGCAAGACCTACAGAACATGGAAGAGCTTAATCTTCCCTCCAACATAAAGCTGATCATGTCAAAACTTCCCTACAAACTAAGGGAAAAATGGAGGTCTATGGCATGTGATATTTTAGAGAGAAGTCACCTGAGGGCCCAGTTCAGTGACCTGGTAACGTTCATGGAAAAACAGGCCAAAATACTGCAGGATCCGTTGTATGGAGATATTCAAGATCCCCTGTACAACAAAAGGTTTTTAAAACCCAAAACAGAAGCTGACTTTAAACAGCAGTTCAAGTCCAAGAGTAGGGGAAGCAGCTTTGCCACTACAGTAGCTGTAGTGGCAGATTGTGACTCTGAAAAACCTTTAAAAGAACAAACATTCAAAGTAAAGAGACCAGGCACCTACCCTTCTGATGCTCCCAGTATCTCATGTATATTTTGTGCTGGTGCGCATTTATTGGTCGACTGCCAACAGGTGAAGGCACAGCCACATGAATTCAAGGTTGAGTTTCTGAGATCAAAAGGCCTTTGTTTTGGCTGTTTGATGAGAGGACACTTAAGCAGAGAATGTAAAAGAAGGATGACCTGTCAGAGCTGTCAAAGAAAGCACCCCACTATCCTGCACATTGAAGGAAGAGAGAGATTTAGATCTCAAAAGGCAGATATGAGTGGTGTAGCAGTAAAGCGGGAGGAGACTGTCAGCAGTGCTCTTGTTTCACTGGAAGCTGGTGAAGATACCGGGGCCGGTACAGATTGTGCACTTGCAATTGTGCCAGTTCAAGTAAAGGTGGCAAATGGAAGCAAGTCTGTGTTAACCTATGCGTTTCTCGATTCTGGTAGCTCAGCAACATTTTGTACGGAGAGACTCATGAGGCAGTTGCAAGCTAAAGGCAGTGCGACTGAAATTCTGCTACGCACAATGGGGCAGGAGAGTCCTACCAAGAGCTTCGAGATATCTGGATTAGAGATTGGCAATGTGGAAGGCGACACATTTCTTGCATTACCAAAGGTTTACACCCAACATAAGATCCCAGTGACAAGAGAGAACATTCCCACTCAGAAAGAGCTCAAAAGGTGGCCATACCTGAAAGAGGTTCAGTTGAAGGAGATTGATGCTGACGTCGAACTTCTGATTGGCGTAAATGCTCCAAAAGCAATGGAACCCTGGCAAATCATAAATAGCCAAGGCAACGGACCGTATGCAGTGAAAACCCTCTTTGGATGGGTGATGAATGGTCCTCTCAACAGTTGTACCATGGCAGAAGAATCCGGGCGTCCTACGGTGATGGCCAATCGTATCTCAATGGCCGACCTGGGGGTTCTTCTTGTAAATCAGTACAACCATGACTTCCCTGAGAGAGAGTATGAAGAGAAAAGTGAGATGTCAGCTGAGGATCGTAGGTTTATGGAGATAGTATCAAGCTCCATAACCCTCAAAGACCATCACTACTACTTACCGTTGCCCTTTCGCAACAAAGATGTAGTCCTGCCAAACAACCGTGACATGGCAAAGCAGCGGGCTCTAAATATTATCAGGAAGTTCAAGAAGGACAAAGGTTACGCTGCAGAGTACAAAGGCTTCATGGAAGAGATGATAACAAAAGGTTACGCCGAGAAGGTACCACAAGAACAGCTCCTCAGAGAGAAAGGCAAGGTATGGTACATACCACACCATGGCGTTCACCATAAGCGCAAAGGAACGATACGAGTGGTGTTTGACTGTTCATCATCCTATAAAGGTACATCTCTTAACAGTGAACTCCTTCAAGGCCCTGACCTGGCAAACACGCTTATAGGAGTCTTGCTAAGATTTCGGCAAGAGCACATTGCCATGATGGCAGACATCGAAGGAATGTTCCATCAAGTACGTGTCCATGAAGATGACTTAGACTTCCTGCGATTCCTATGGTGGCCGGATGGTGATACTAACAAAAGATTGGAGGAGTACAGAATGACAGTACATCTTTTCGGTGCTATATCCTCTCCAAGTTGTGCAAACTTTGCACTGCGAAAGACTGCAGAAGACAACTGTGAGGGGTACGATGAAGAGGTGATTCAAACAGTCAAGTCCAACTTCTATGTTGATGACTGCCTCAAGTCAGTGGCCACAGAAGAACAAGCCATAGCTCTCACAAGAAACCTCAGGGATGTGTGCTCTCAAGGTGGGTTCAAATTGACCAAGTGGGTCAGCAACAGCCGCACTGTACTAGCTTCTATCCCTGATGAACACAAAGCCAAGCAGATAAAAGAACTGGACCTGGACAGAGAAAAGCTGCCTGTTGAAAGAGCACTTGGAATCCGATGGAACATCGAAAGGGATGTGTTTACCTTCCAGGTCACTGTCAAGAACAGACCCCTTACAAGAAGAGGTATTCTCTCAACTGTCAGCTCTATTTATGATCCATTAGGTTTCCTCGCCCCATTCGTATTAAAGGCAAAGCAAATTCTTCAAGTGCTCTGCAAGCTAAAGTGTGGATGGGACGAAGTCATCCCTGAAGAACACTCTATTTCATGGAAGAGATGGCTCTCAGAGCTGGACCAGCTCTCCAGATTCCAGATCAACAGGTGTATGATGCCGGAGAACTTTGGTCAAATCAAGATCGCACAGCTGCATCACTTCGGTGATGCAAGTGAACAAGGTTATGGCACGGCAAGCTACCTTAGGTTCACAAACGTTATGGAAAAGGTCCACATCGCATTCATACTGGGGAAATCAAGGGTGACTCCACTCAAGCAGATGACGATCCCCAGACTGGAACTTGCTGCAGCAACATTGGCAGTGCGAGTGGACAGGATGTTAAGGTTGGAGCTCCAGATTGAACTTGAGGAGTCAACTTTCTGGACAGACAGCCAGTCGGTGCTAAAATACATCCGCAACGATACCAAGAGATTCCATACTTTTGTGGCTAATAGGGTTGCTATGATCCGTGACCTATCGAAAGCAAAACAGTGGAGGTATTTGAACTCCAAACACAACCCAGCCGATGATGCCTCAAGAGGATTACATGTTGAAACTTTCCTGAACTCAAAGAGATGGCGCAAAGGACCAGAATTCCTGGAGAAAACAGAAACACAATGGCCGAAAGTCCCCGAGGAGCTTGGCTCCATCCCTCCAGATGATCCAGAGGTGAGAAAAGACGTCATCGTAAACAGTACATGTGTGGAAGAAAAGAGTCCGACCAGCAAACTGATTGAGTACTATTCAACATGGAACAGCTTGAAGAAAGCAGTTGCCTGGATGCTGAAACTGAAGAGACTTCTACTACAGTTAAGCCAGAAAAGGAAAGTTCTCACCCAAACTGATCCAGGATCAGATCAGAGTCTGACAAACTCACTGAAGGAACAAATTGACAAGTTCAAACTGACGTTTGGAAAAGAAAGTCTGTCTGTAGATGACCTAGATGAAGCAGAAAAGGTCATCATTCGATTTGAGCAACGACAGCACTTTAAACAAGAAATTGCACTAGTTGTAAAAGGAAAACAATGTGCCAAGAGAAGCGGCTCAATCTGTAAGCTTGATCCAATAGTTGACAATGGCATTCTGAGAGTAGGAGGAAGGTTAAGCAAAGCTGCTATGCCTACGGAACTAAAGAATCCTATGATCCTGCCCAAAGACTCCTACATCTCTAGACTGATCTTACTCCACATCCATGAGCAGGTTGGCCACTCTGGGAGAGGTCACATGCTTTCTAGACTTCGCCAGCGATATTGGATACCCTGTGCCAACTCCTTAGCAAGGAAGATCCTTAAGAGCTGTGTCTTCTGCAGGCGGATGCAAGCTAGAGCTGGGGAACAGAAGATGGCTGACCTTCCACAAGATCGGGTAGCACCTGATTTGCCGCCTTTCACCCATGTGGGCATAGATTACTTTGGCCCCATAGAGGTGAAGCGAGGCCGCGTTCATGTGAAGCGGTATGGTGTGATCTTTACTTGCCTTGTGAGTCGAGCTGTCCATCTAGAAGTTGCTAGTTATCTGGATACTGATTCCTGCATCAATGCCCTGCGCAGGTTAATCTGTCGAAGGGGCCCAGTAACAAGTATCAGAACAGACAATGGCACCAACTATGTTGGAACACACAGAGAGCTAGGAGAAGCTCTGAAAGAGCTGGATCACAACAAGATTCAAAATAAATTACTGAAGGAAGGAGTGACATGGTCATTCAACCCTCCCTCTGGAGCCCACCATGGGGGGGTATGGGAGAGGTTGATCCGACTGGTGAAAAAGATCCTCTATTCAGTCCTTAAAGAGCAAGTACTGGATGATGAGGCTTTGCAGACAGCCTTGTGTGAAGTTGAGGCGATTATGAACGACAGACCAATCACTACTGTAACAAATGACCCTAACGATCTAGAACCCCTGACTCCGAACCATCTGCTTCATCTGAAAGCAAAGCCAGTCCTGCCACCAGGACTATTCCAGAGAAGTGACCTATACTCACGAAGGAGATGGAAGCAAGTACAATATATCACTGACCTCTTCTGGAAGAGATGGATCAGGGAGTATCTTCCACTTATGCAGGAGCGGAACAAGTGGAACAAAACTAAGAGAAACTTCAGTCCTGGTGACCTTGTGGTCATCGTCGATGACACCGCCCCAAGGAACTCTTGGCTAATGGGGCGTGTGGTGAAGGCTTTGCCAGGGGCCAAAGGTCTTGTCCGGAGCGTCATGGTTAAGACTAAGACCAATATCCTACAGAGACCTATCAATAAACTCTGTCTGCTCCTTGAGGCGACGAAGTGAGACACACACACACACACACAGTGCTCCATCTTTGAATCACGTGCACCTCTGATTCGTTGATGTCGTACTCTTACATTCTTTGATGTCATACATTTTGTGGACGTCAAACTCTTGACATTTTTTGGAAGTTGAACACCTTTACACTTCAACTCAGACTGAGATCTATGGACTATTTTCCTATATGGCACCTTGTATATTTGTATATAGCTATGAACTGTAATGGTGCTCTGGTATAGAATGTTTTTGTATTGGCTCTACGTTTGAATATTAAGTAATTGTTGTGCATTCAGTGCAGTCAACAATTAGGGGCCGGTATGTTAGAGCCGATTTGGGCATATTTTGTATAAAAGACTGAACATACTGAGCTCCATGTACATTTGTGTAAATATATTAAATATTAATGTATATGATGAAATATTAGGTACGTACCTTTATGATTTATTTACCGGATTGAGATATATTCATTTGTTATTAGTGTAACTCAGTTTTTGCCCCCCCCTCTTGCCCATTCATTGTACTGTGTTAATTGTGTTAGTATAAAGGCAGGAAGTTGGGCCTTCGGGGGGGGGGAGTCCTTGCTAGATGCGGGAGCGGTATAGTTTTTTGACCATATAGACATACAGAAATACAGACCGACAGGTCATATTATATTATGTATTTGCATTTAAAGTAATCTCTGCTTTAAGTTGATTGGAGAATACCTTTTTGTTAGATAAGAAGAATAAACATTTTTTGTTGCACTATATCCCTGGATCTCATTGAATGTTTGGCCGTTTGGAACGTTGAGTGTGGACTGTATGCGTCCGAAACAACCCCGCTTCAGGCTAGGGCAGTGGCTATGGTTGAGAGGAAAGGAAGCCACTACAATGTGTGTGGGGTGGTTGATGTGTAGGGTGGTTGATGTGTAGGGTGGTTGATGTGTGGGGTGGTTGATGTGTGGGGTGGTTGATGTGTGGTGTGGTTGGTGTGGGGTGGTTGATGTGTGGGGGGGTTGATGTGTGGGGGGGTTGATGTGTGTGGGGGTTGATGTGTGGGGGTTGATGTGTGGGGGGGTTGATGTGTGGGGGGGTTGATGTGTGGGGGGGTTGATGTGTGGGGGGGTTGATGTGTGGGGTGGTTGATGTGTGGGGTGGTTGATGTGTGGGGTGGTTGATGTGTGGGGTGGTTGATGTGTGGGGTGGTTGATGTGTGGGGTGGTTGATGTGTGGTGTGGTTGGTGTAGGGTGGTTGATGTGTGGGGGGGTTGATGTGTGGGGGGGTTGATGTGTGTGGGGGTTGATGTGTGGGGGTTGATGTGTGGGGGGGTTGATGTGTGGGGGGGTTGATGTGTGGGGGGGGTTGATGTGTGGGGGGGTTGATGTGTGGGGTGGTTGATGTGTGGGGTGGTTGATGTCTGGGGTGTTTGATGTGTGGGGTGGTTGATGTGTGGGGTGGTTGATGTCTGGGGTGTTTGATGTGTGGGGTGGTTGATGTGTGTGGTGGTTGATGTGTGGGGTGGTTGATGTGTGGGGTGGTTGATGTGTGGGGTGGTTGATGTCTGGGGTGTTTGATGTGTGGGGTGGTTGATGTGTGGGGTGGTTGATGTGTGGGGTGGTTGATGTGTGGGGTGGTTGATGTGTAGGGTGGTTGATGTGTGGGGTGGTTGATGTCTGGGGTGTTTGATGTGTGGGGTGGTTGATGTGTGTGGGGTGGTTGATGTGTGTGGGGTGGTTGATGTGTGTGGGGTGGTTGATGTGTGTGGGGTGGTTGATGTGTGGGGTGTTTGATGTGTGGGGTGTGTGGCGGGCACAGTGTGGAGCAGTCTGTCCTCTCCTCTCCTTCCTCCCCCAGTCCTTCTCCGGCCCACTGAGGCAGTAATGAGAGGTTAACACAGTGACAGCGATGGCATAATTGAGTGAATTTAGCACCTTGGACAGCGCACTAAACTCCTTATTGCTGTCCTGACCTCCTTGTCATGATCTGCCAGTATGGCCGCGGGTTTCAGCTGCTGATTGAGAGGCGATATGTTCCAGCGCTGTACACACACACACACACACACACACACCTACACACACACGCTGCGGGTCGTGTTCACAGCAGAGGTTAACGCCGGGAACTGGAGAGCAATTTTCTGCTTTTCATTCTGCCGTCTCACGCTGTGGGCCCAGCACATTCACTTTTCAAAAGGACCCTTCAGTCCCAGGTGTCTGCTTAAACATGAACAGAACAGAGGAAGGAGAGAAAGGATGAATATGAAGAGGAAAACAGACTGATCTGATCAGGGTAGAGTGGTTTTACTGTACATTTAATAGGCCTGGCTCTTTAATGTGGGAGCTCCTATTTGTTACATTGTATTACTGTTCTGTCTCAGGTTTTACCTTTCCAATACATGACAAAGAAAACATGTTTATTATTGCATATGTCTTAATTCACCGTTTTTTGTTGTTGTTTCCCCCCCCCCCCCCCCACCTTTATTTAACCAGGTAAGCCAGTTGAGAACAAGTTCTCATTTACAACTGCCACCTGGCCAAGATAAAGCAAAGCAGTGCGCTAAAAACAACAACACAGAGTTACATATGGGGTAAAACAAAACATAAAGTCAAAAATACCACATAAAATATATATACAGTGTGTGCAAATGTAGCAAGTTATGGAGGTAAGCCAATAAATAGGCCATAGTGCAAAATAATTACAATTAGTATTAACACTGGAATGATAGATGTGAAAGAGATAATGTGCAAATAGAGATACTGGGGTGCAAATGAGCAAAATAAATAACAATATGGGGATGAGGTAGTTGGGTGGGCTAATTTCAGATGGGCTGTGTACAGGTGCAGTGATCGGTAAGGTGCTCTGACAACTGATGCTTAAAGTTAGTGAGGGAGATAAGAGTCTCCAGCTTCAGAGATTTTTGCAGTTCGTTCCAGTCATTGGCAGCAGATAACTGGAAGGAATGGCGGCCAAAGGAGGTGTTGGCCTTGGGGATGACCAGTGAAATATACCTGCTGGAGCGCATACTACGGGTGGGTGTTGCTATGGTGACCAATGAGTTAAGATAAGGCAGAGATTTGCCTAGCAGTGATCTATAGATGGCCTGGAGCCAGTGGGTTTGGCGACGAATATGTAGTGAGGACCAGCCAACAAGAGTGTACAGGTCACAGTGGTGGGTAGTATATGGGGCTTTGGTGACAAAACAGATGGCACTGTGATAGACTACATCCAATTTGCTGAGCAGAGTGTTGAAGGCTATTTTGTAAATGACATCGCCGAAGTCAAGGATCGGTAGGATAGTCAGTTTTACGAGGGCATGTTTGGCAGCATGAGTGAAGGGGGCTTTGTTGCGAAATAGGAAGCCGATTCTAGATGTAACTTTGGATTGGAGATGATTAATGTGAGTCTGGAAGGAGAGTTTACAGTCTAACCAGACACCTAGGTATTTGTAGTTGTCCACATACTCTAGGTCAGACCCGTCGAGAGTAGTGATTCTAGTCGGGTGGGCGGGTGCCAGCAGCGTTCAATTGAAGAGCATGCATTTAGTTTTACTAGTGTTTAAGAGCAGTTGGAGGTTACGGAAGGAGTGTTGTATGGCATTGAAGCTCATTTGGAGGTTTGTTAACACAGTGTCCAATGAAGGGCCAGATGTATACAAAATGGTGTCGTCTGCGTAGAGGTGGATCTGAGAGTCACCAACAGCAAGAGCGACATCATTGATATACACAGAGAAAAGAGTCAGCCCAAGAATTGAACCCTGTGGCACCCCCATAGAAACTGCCATAGGTCCAGACAACAGGCCCTCCGATTTGACACATTGAACTCTATCTGAGAAGTAGTTGGTGAACCAGGCGAGGCAGTCATTTGAGAAACCAAGGCTATTTAGTCTGCCAATAAGAATGCAGTGGTTGACAGAGTCGAAAGCCTTGGCCAGGTCGATGAAGACGGCTGCACAGTACTGTCTATTATCGATTGCGGTTATAATATCGTTTAGGACCTTGAGCGTGGCTGAGGTGCACACATGACCATATTATGACCAGCTCGGAAAGCGGACTGCCTAGCGGAGAAGGTACAGTGGGATTCGAAATGATCTGTTTGTTAACTTGGCTTTCAAAGACTTTTGAAAGGCAGGGCAGGATGGATATAGGTCTGTAACAGTTTGGATCTAGAGTGTCACCCCCTTTGAAGAGGGGGATGACCGCGGCAGCTTTTTCCAATCTCTGGGGATCTCAGACGTTACGAAAGAGCGGTTGAACAGGCTAGTAATAGGGGTTGCGACAATTTCGGTGGCTATTTTTAGAAAGAAAGGGTCCAGATTGTCTAGCCCAGATGATTTGTAGGGGTCCAGATGTTGCAGCTCTTTCAGAACATCAGCTGTCTGAATTTGTGTGAAGGAGAAGTGGGGGGGGCATGGGCAAGTTGCAGCGGAGGGTACAGAGCTGGTGGCCGGGGTAGTGGTAGCCAGGTGGAAGGCATGGCCAGCCGTAGCAAAATGCTTGTTGAAATTCTCGATTATTGTAGATTTATCGGTGGTGATAGTGTTTCCTAGCCTCAGTGCAGTGGGCAGCTGGGAGGAGGTACTCTTATTCTCCATGGACTTTACAGTGTCCCTAAACTTTTTGGAGTTAGTGCTACAGGATGCACATTTCTGTTTGAAAAAGCTAGCCTTTGCTTTCCTAACTGCTTGTGTATATTGGTTCCTAACTTCCCTGAAAAGTTGCATATCGCGGGGGCTATTCGATGCTAATGCAGTACGCCACTAGATGTTTTTGTGCTGGTCAAGGGCAGTCAAGTCTGAGGAGAACCAGGGGCTATATCTGTTCTTAGTTCTGCATTTTTTGAATTGGGCATGCTTATTTAAGATTGAGAGGAAAGCACTTTTAAAGAACAACCAGGCATCCTCTACTGACGGAATGAGATTGATATCCATCCAGGATACCTGGGCCAGGTCAATTAGGAAGGCCTGCTCGCTAAAGTGTTTTAGGGAGCGTTTGACAGTGATGAGGGGTGGTCGTTTGACCGCGGACCCGTTACGGACGCAGGCAATAAGGCAGTGATCGCTGAGATCCTGGTTGAAGACAGCGGAGGTGTATTTAGAGGGTAAGTTAGTCAGGATGATATCTATGAGGGTACCCATGTTTACGGATTTAGGGTTGTACCTGGTAGGTTCCTTGATAATTTGTGTGAGATTGAGGGCTTCTGTTTGGATTGTAGGATGGCCGGGGTAAAGTAGAAGTACTGTAATTGAACGTGTCTGAGAATGATTGCATAAAAAGATCAGGACCTAAGGTAGCCTAAAGGAAAGTAGCCTATAGCAACACATTAATGTGTTTTCTTTAGACAGTCAAATGAGTGGTCTGAATATTCTGTATATCCTGGACCTTGCATGTCAGAATACACCAGACACGTAAAATACAGGGTCGTTCCACGAAAAAGTGCCTTTTAATATTTTAAGTAAAAATTGTGCACCAATATTTAATTTTAAATGAAGTTCCCTTTAATATAGACCACAAGGAAAACATAAATCTGACTAAAGGTTTGCTAAAGTGCCAAAATTCAGCATTTTGACATGTCCCTCCATCAACCCTGTGTCATTTCTAGGAAGATTTTAACCCATTTAATCCCAAAATGTCTCTGAGTTTCACCATCATTGTAAAGCCCTAGTTGCTTTGACAAAGTAATTTCTGAATATTGTTATTTATTTAATGTGATTAGTGATTCATTTACGTCTGTCCCTCATTTTAAGGTCAATCCTGTTTTTGTGAACTGAACTCTCGTTTTAATATGATGAAACTATTCCTTTTTAAATATTTTTTTCAAAAGAAACATTAAACATCTAATAGTCAAATCATAGAGTAAAAGTTCGTTCTACTCTTTTTGGCCATTTTCTGGTGTTTTGTGTTGGAAAACTGAGCAGGTCGAGCATAACACGTCAACCCTGATACCCATAGATAGACAGTCTAGAAATGTTTTAACAATTAGATTTATTTTGTGAAGCTTGCATTCAGTTGCCGCTCCCTGTTGCACACAACAAGCCTCCATTCCCTCTGTCACAAAGGGGATTTATAGCTCATTTAAGATGAAATCACCAACCCAGTTATGGTCAACCATGTTACGGTCAACCATGTTACCTTCAACCCTGTTACGGTCAACCATGTTACCTTCAACCACGTTACTTTATTTGGCACTTACATGTTAGTCATTTTAGCAGACACTCTTATCCAGAGCGACTTACAGTTAGTGAGTGCATACATTTTTCTTTCTTTTTTTTTTTTTTTTTTCTTCATACTGGTCCCCCGTGGGAAACGAACCCACAATCCTGGCGTTGCAAACGCCATGCTCTACCAACTGATTTACACAGGATATTAATAGGCACTTCCTACATTCATTTTTTTATTTAACCTCTTGAGATGGGAAACTTTTTTTTAAAAATAAAGTTGAACATGTGATCTTTATGACAGAAATGTTTTGACCAAGTTACACTTCATAAATTCAAATCAAATGTATTTATAAAGCACTTTTTACTTCAGCAGATGTCACAAAGTGCTTCCACAGAAACTCAGCCTAAAACCCCAAACAGGCATCGGATTAGTGGAACGACCCTACTCTTCCCTTAAGAAATCATTTTTAATGCAAAGATATAAAGGACTTGACAACACATAATATGCTTTAAAGACAACAACAACAACAACAACAACAACAACAACAACAACAACAACAAAAAACAACGTATTTAACTAAACAAGTCGAAAATGACACAGAAATGAATGCAATTATTGTTGTAGGTGTCCCTGGGGGCCTGTGTCTTAGATTGGAGATAAGAGTGAAGTTCCCTCCGCTGCCATAAAGCGTTTGATGAGTTGGAGTGGAGGGAGGCTAGTGGTTATGGGAAACATCACAGCTAACGGCATACATACAGCAATACTTCAGGCAGTTGGCTTAGCTTGGCTCGGGATACTCCCCTCCGGTTGAAAAATGATTCACTTCAATAATTATTTCTCATTAACAATAATGTTTTTGTGCTGACGACTGTTGTCTAATTGCCACGGAAATGTCTTCTGATAAATAATAATTTCCCAACACCAGTGAAGAGTGTATGAAGAAGTTCTTAGTGACCTTTTCACACAGATTGCATTGTCTTTCTCCAATAGAAAACAGATGTAGAGAGAGAGAGCAAAACTGCCGCTATTCTCCGTCTGTCAGAGTCTGAACAATTGAATAGGCTGCTATACAGTATAGTTCCAATGTATTAGGTTGTTGGCAATGGTACTCACTGAAATGAAATGTTCAAGGTATTCCAGGAAAATACCAAATTGCATGTTGCACTGTAAAAGAGCCAGGACAGAGGTGAAAGTTGAGGGTTTTACAGTAGATGACACAACCACAAATCTGAGGCATTTCAATGTTTATTGCCGAACAACAATGTATTGCTACACCATCTCACCAGTTCTCTCTCTCTCTCTCTCTCTCTCTCTCTCTCTCTCTCTCTCTCTCTCTCTCTCTCTCTCTCTCTCTCTCTCTTTCTCGCCCTCTTTCTGTCTCTCTCTGTCTCTCTCTGTCTCTCTCTGTCTCTCTCTGTCTCTCTCTGTCTCTCTCTGTCTCTCTCTCTCTCTCTCTCTCTCTCTCTCTCTCTCTCTCTCTCTCTCTCTCTCTCTCTCTCTCTCTCTCTCTCTCTCTCTCTCTCTCTCTCTCTCTCTCTCTCTCTCTCTCTCTCTCTGTCTCTCTCTCTGTCTCTCTCTCTCTCTCTCTCTCTCTCTCTCTCTCTCTCTCTCTCTCTCTCTCTCTCTCTCTCTCTCCTTCCATCCCTCTCTCTCTCTACAGGAGGTGATTCTGAAGAGGGCAGCAGACCTCGTGGAGGCTCTGTATGGGATGCCTCACAACAACCAGGTGCAGTTCAGACAGACACCATCTATCCCTCTGTCCCTGCCACATCCTGCCTCATCCCCCTGCGTCCGCATTCACACCAGTTATACAGCATTATTAATTCATCTCCGGTGGTTAATAGCATGCCTGATCAAATATTCATCAAATACTTACAAGACATGCCCACATTAGTTATTCCCACTATTACTAATATATTGCCACTTTGTGAAAATAGTCATTACACATTGAACATACAGGAGGTCATTTGTAACCTACTTAGTGTCACCCTGTCTAGACAAGGGGAGTGCAGTAACAGCAATGTATGGGGAAAATGACATGTTGATTAATGTTCACAGGTACAGTCGTGTAATAGGGGTACTGATGTGAACGCTACATGAACTGTGTTGTGACTGTGAACGCTACATGAACTGTGTTGTGACTGTGAACGCTACATGAACTGTGTTGTGACTGTGAACGCTACATGAACTGTGTTGTGACTGTGAACGCTACATGAACTGTGTTGTGACTGTGAACGCTACATGAACTGTGTTGTGACTGTGAACGCTACATGAACTGTGTTGTAACTGTGAACGCTACATGAACTGTGTTGTGACTGTGAACGCTACATGAACTGTGTTGTGACTGTGAACGCTACATGAACTGTGTTGTGACTGTGAACGCTACATGAACTGTGTTGTGACTGTGAACGCTGCATGAACTGTGTTGTGACTGTGAACGCTGCATGAACTGTGTTGTCACTGTGAATGCTACATGAACTATGTTGTGACTGTGAACGCTACATGAACTGTGTTGTGACTGTGAACGCTACATGAACTGTGTTGTGACTGTGAACGCTACATGAACTGTGTTGTGACTGTGAACG
>CM062485.1:51223943-51263111 GCA_031479575.1 Coregonus ussuriensis
TAGTGACAGTGAAGCCTGGTGGTGACAGTGAGGCCTGGTGGTGACAGTGAAGCCTGGTGGTGACAGTGAAGCCTGGTGGTGACAGTGAGACCTGGTGGTGACAGTAAGACCTGGTGGTGACAGTGGGGCCTGGTGGTGACAGTAAAGCCTGGTGGTGACAGTGAGGCCTGGTGGTGACAGTGAGGCCTGGTGGTGACAGTGAGGCCTGGTGGTGACAGTGAAGCCTGGTGGTGACAGTAAGACCTGGTGGTGACAGTGAGGCCTGGTGGTGACAGTGAGGCCTGGTGGTGACAGTAAGACCTGGTGGTGACAGTGAGGCCTGGTGGTGACAGTGAGACCTGGTGGTGACAGTGAGGCCTGGTGGTGACAGTAAGACCTGGGGGTGACAGTAAGACCTGGTGGTGACAGTGAGGCCTGGTGGTGACAGTGAAGCCTGGTGGTGACAGTGAAGCCTGGTGGTGACAGTAAGGCCTGGTGGTGACAGTGAGGCCTGGTGGTGTCAGTGAGGCCTTCAGATCTAGGGCTATTTCCCTATGGGCTTTCTGCCTGGCAGTCTCCCAGCACTGGAGCCTGTCTTGAACAACTCTTAAAAACCACTCCTCTCCTCTAATCGCCTTTCATCTGACAGCCACACCTCCACACTGTTGTTGTTCTTCTGCTAATTCTTAATTGCCTCCCCTTTTCCAATGAGGGAAACCCAGAGGGAGAGTGTTAGAGACAGACAAAAAGAGAGACTAGAGATTGTTTGTTTGGTCTAATGATGATGGGAGGAGAGTGGATGCCAGTTGTAAAGGCTTGTGTTTGAGGACCGTTTGGCATGGATCTAAGAACAGACACCTACAGATTTCTTTCAGGCAAGATAAATCTCCACTGCAACATCAAGCCTTATGAACTAGCTATATGAGACTATGAACACTCTGGTTAGGAGGAGAAAGCATGCTGGAATGCTCTGGGCTTGTGGAGGACTGGTGGCCTCTCTCCTTAACAATGTGTGTCCTTCCATCGGATTGCCCTGAAATTAGATTGAGAGCCACTGTGGTATTGCCTGTTTGCAATGCCTGACTGGCCGTATCGCGGCTCCCTTCTAGCCTGGCCAAGGAATTAAAGACTGTTAATTAAATCAATAAACTAATTGGAGGGGTAACAATTCAATTTCATCACTTTGGTCCCCACGATGTTAACAAGTATTTTAAAAGGCTGGCTGACTCCATTAGACACTTCCAATCAATCCACGAGCCTGGGCTTTGTGCTTCCAATTTTCATTAATTGATTAGTTAGGATTTGATTGTGCCATTGTTACATGGTTCTGCTTGGATGGAGCTATAAACCTATTTAAATGGTGCAATAACAAGAATCACTTCTAATAAAGTGTAGCCAGTAAGAAAAACATTAAAGAGCAATGAATGTTGAATTCAAATGGTTGTCTAAGTTTGTTAGCATTGAATTGTTAACTACCTAAGAGACCACTGCTTGGTGGATTGGGTTGAATAGTTGATCAATAACCATTCATTTGTACGAATGCACTTGAATTTAATTTCCTCTCGTTTGAAACTTTTCTCCCTTGAATACTTAAGGAGTTTTTTTTCTTCTTAAATTAACCCCTTCCTATGCCCCCCCTCTCGCTCCTTCCCTCCCTCTCCCACTCCCTCTCCCTCTCCCTCTCCCTCTCCCTCTCCCTCTCCCTCTCCCTCTCTCCCTCTCCCTCTCCCTCTCCCTCTCCCTCTCCCTCTCTCCCTCTCCCTCTCCCTCTCCCTCTCCCTCTCCCTCTCCCTCTCCCTCTCCCTCTCCCTCTCTCTCTCTCTCTCCCTCCCTCCCTCCCTCCCTCTCTCTCTCTCCCTTCCGCCCTCCATCTCCCCCCCACGTCACCCCCCCCATCTCTCCCTCCCTCCAGTCGTTCCCTCCAGCCCCACCATGGCGTCCTCCACCAGTCTGCCCTCTAACTGTAGCAGTTCCTCTGGGATCTTCTCCTTCTCCCCTGCCAACATGGTGTCGGCCGTCAAGCAGAAGAGCGCCTTCGCCCCTGTGGTGCGACCTCAGACCTCACCCCCACCCACCTGCACCAACGGCAACGGTCTCCAAGGTAAGCCCCTTAGCCAATGGAGACGCTATTGTGTCCGGCCCCATCCATGACGCTCTCTAACCAACCTCTACGTCCCCAATATCCCCTGTCATCCCTCCTCCCCTCCTCTGGCCTTGAAATAACACCTTGTATTTTCTTTCTCTTCTCTCCTCCCCTCCTCTCTTCTGTTCTCCCTCTCTCTCTTCCCCTCTTTCTTTGCGCTCCCTCCCTCAGATCAGTCTTTTGTGGACTCTAGCAAGTACTCCACAGCCAGTTCGCTGCAGGGCCTGGCCTTTTCCTGAAGTACGTTGCTCTTCCTCTCATGCACCCATCCTCCCTTCTGCTCCTCCATCCCACTAACCATCCATCTCTCCATCCACTCCTCCATCTCTCCATCCACTCCTCCATCCATCCATCGTTCCACCCATCTACACATCACTTTACCCATTACATTAACATTCAACCATACTCATATTGCAGTTGTTTATTTTGACAAAAGAGACGATGAGAGAGATGAGAGGATATCTCTAATTTTGGTCGGTGCTTTTGTTTATTCAGCTAAAAGGGCATTTGGCAGAGTAGGCATATTACTCAGAAGTTAGTCCTTTTATTTGGCTTTAATGCTGTTGTGGTTGTCCCTATCTTCCTGTGTGTGGACGAGGGGAAAGGGTATGGATGCGTAGGGGCTAGAGGGCTAGAGGGCAGGGCAGGATGTAGCTGTGTGGGTGTGGGAGTACAGAGTCTTCTCCCAGGACAGGACAGGACACACTGCTGTACTCAACAGACCCAATACATACAGGAAGTAGCTCCCTAGCACAACGTCAGTGACTAAGATCCATAGGGTCCTGCAGGGCTGCAGGTATCCGACAACGACATTACTGCAACACAATCAGATGAGATATCTCACAGTTTACATAAGGTCTTTGTTTATTCAATAAACCCCCCGAAGCCATGACTGGATACCAGTATAGGAGGTTCGTTTTGGAAAGTATCTGTTTAATCATAGTGTCACGATCGTTGTATTTAATCATAGCTTAGTATTAGAGCTCCACCAGCCAGGAGCACAACATCACTCCTTTAACAGTCTAGAGTAGAGTAGAGTAGAGTAGAGTAGAGTAGAGTAGAGTAGAGTAGTGTAGAGTAGAGTAGAGTAGAGTAGAGTAGAGTAGAGTAGAGTAGAGTACCACAGAGTCTCCTCTCTCTCTCTCTATCTGCAGTTTCTCTCTGATCAAACCCCCACACTAGGCTGGGAAATGATCAACAAAGACAGCTGTTGGGCTCTGTTGATAATCGATACTGTCGCTATTTACATTGACATACACCCACCGACTCTGTGTGTGTTAGACTACTGCAGATTAAATGTAGAGTTGAGTCACTGTCATACATGATGGTTAGTCAGCAAGACGCCGTATCTAAACCCAAGCTCCTTCTCTCCCAGTCCCGTGCGTCTCACAATATGACAGAACTGACACAGAACTGCCAGAAAATACCACATACTGCAATGGTTTCTGTGCAGTCGAGCATATTATCAGCTGGAATTGCTGAGAAGCATTTGTGCTATCCATGTAAATCAGATTGTTGTAAGATTAGTAACCAACTCTGGGTTTTATTCAAAGATTATTTTGATTTCCTCACATAAACATTTTAAATGCTTTTGTTTTGTACGTTACACTTGTGATTTTGGTTTATGACTTATTACGTTATTTTATCGATGAGCTTACACAGTGTGTGTGTGTACGCGCGTGTGTGTGTGTGTGTGTGTGTACATGCGTGCGTGTGTGAGCAACATTTCCTGCCTCTCTTGATTCCATCAGCAGTAGATTTGAGAGCATAACGCCTGCAGAAAAACACCCAGCATCCTTTTCTTGTGTTTGTCAGCAGTTGCAGAACTAACGTCAAGTGAAATCTGAAGCAATAAACCTTCCTTACAAACTTCTAAAGAACACACCTTAGAGGGCCTCCTCTGACCTCTGGCCTCTGGCCTCTGACCTCTGGCCTCTGGCCTGTCCCACTACACTGGATATGTTAGATCACGTTAGGCTCCACTCAGGGCACAACCACATCTTATCAATCCGTTACCATGTACCCAACCACAATCCATATCCCTGTGAATGATTGGAGATGATGGAGCATGTTCCTGGTTCATTCTAGTCAAACATTAATTATATAGATATACAGTAGATAAATACAATATGTTGAATGCCTTTCAACCCCTCCCAGCCCGGTGTAATGTAGTGTAGTGCTGTATTGTGTTGTGTAGTGTGTAGTATTGTGTAGTGTGTAGTGTTGTAGTTTTTTGTAGTGTTGTGTTGTGTATTGTGTAGTGTTGTGTAGTGTTGTGTAGTGTTGTGTTGTGTTGTGTAGCGTTTGTGTAGTGTGTAGTGTTGTGTTGTGTAGTGTTGTGTAGTGTGTTGTGTAGTGTAGTGTAGTGTTGTGTTATGTCTTGTTGTGTTGTGTAGTGTTGTGTAGTGTTGTGTAGTGTAGTGTTGTGTAGTGTAGTGGTGTGTTGTGTTGTGTAGTGTGTTGTGTAGTATTGTGTATCGTTGTGTAGTGTTGTGTAGTGTTGTGTAGTGTTGTGTAGTGTGTTGTGTAGTTTTGTATAGTGTAGTGTGTAGTGTGTAGTGTTGTGTTGTGTTGTGTAGGGTGTAGTTTAGTGTAGTGTTGTGTTATGTAGTGTTGTGTTGTGTAGTGTAGTGTTGTGCATTGTTGTGTAGTGTTGTGTAGTGTTGTGCATTGTTGTGCAGTGTTGTGTAGTGTTGTGTTGTGTTGTGTAGCATTGTGTAGTGTTGTGTAGTGTAGTGGTGTGTTGTGTAGTGTAGTGTTGTGTTGTGTTGTGTACGCTACACAATGCTACACAACACAACACAACACTACACAACACTGCACAACAATGCACAACACTACACAACACTACACAACAATGCACAACACTACACTACACAACACAACACTACATAACACAACACTACACTAAACTACACCCTACACAACACAACACAACACTACACACTACACACTACACTATACAAAACTACACAACACACTGTAGTGTTGTGTAGTGTTGTATTGTGTAGTGTTGTGTTGTGTATCGTTGTGTAGTGTGTAGTGTAGTGTAGTGTTGTGTGTAGTGTTGTATAGTGTAGTGTGTAGCGTGTAGTGTAGTGTAGTGTTGTGTAGTGTAGTGGTGTGTTGTGTAGTGTAGTGTTGTGTTGTGTTGTGTATTGTTGTGTTGTGTAGTGTGTAGTTTAGTGTAGTGTTGTGTTATGTAGTGTTGTGTTGTGTAGTGTTGTGCATTGTTGTGTAGTGTAGTGTAGTGTTGTGTAGTGTTGTGTAGTGTTGTGTAGTGTTGTGTAGTGTAGTGTTGTGTAGTGTTGTGTAGTGTTGTGTATTGTTGTGTATTGTTGTGTAGTGTTGTGTAGTGTTGTGTAGTGTTGTGTAGTGTTGTGTAGTGTAGTGTTGTGTAGTGTTGTGTAGTATGTAGTTGTGCCTGGTGTGTCGTCAATGCACTGCATACTATAGTCACCCTTGGTTTGATTTGGAGCTTTCATTAAGCATAGCTCTGTTCCTTATGTTGACAGAGATCCCCATGCAGCTGTTTGAAGCCAGCCGAGGATGATGTAATACATCACAAACACACAGCAATAAGCTTCAGTGCTTGCAAACAATTAAGGCGCGGTTTTTGACAACACTAATCAAGTGTTTCAAGTGTCCCATTTGTGCCAATTTGGCAGAGCTGTTGAAAATATATAAATGATTTATACCTTGTTTGAAAGCGTATTTGAGTCACAGCTTCATAGGGCATAGTTTGTCATGCAGATGTGAGAACAGATTGCTGTATTTAAGAGGAATTATTATGTGAGGAAAACATTGGGAACATTTTTATGTATTAACTGACTCTCCCTTTCTCTCTCTTTCTCTCTCTCTTTCTCTCTCTCTCTCTCTCTCTCTCTCTCTCTCTCTCTCTCTCTCTCTCTCTCTCTCTCTCTCTCTCTCTCTCTCTCTCTCTGTCTCTCTCTCTCTCTCTCTCTCTCTCTCTCTCTCTCTCTCTCTCTCTCTCTCTCTCTCTCTCTCTCTCTCTCTCTCTCTCTCTCTCTCTCTCTCTCTCTTCTCCATCCAACAGTGATTCCTGGAATGATCGTTCCTCCCATGTAAGCGATGTGTGCGTGTGAGTAGGAAGGACACACACACACCCAAACGTGGATCTCAGCATGTACCCAAGGCTCTGGTTTAGGACTGGCTTGTCAGTCCTGCATTGAAGGAATAGAACCCGTAACTCAGGCCCTTTTTAAAAAGGAATCACATTTGAACAAAAATAATAAGAAAACTGAGCATTTACAACAACCTCTTTTGAATTTGTAAGACTGAACGCAAGGTCACAGATCACACAGAAAGCCCACCCAACAAAACATGAGTTGTATTTATTTTGGAGGATTGACTCGTCCTTTTATTTTGAACATTGTTTGTGTTTTACCTTTGTGCAAAAAAAAAGATTTATTTCCCATCTTCAAAGTGTAATATACACAAGTGAGAATATTAGAGGGATTTTTTATTTATGAATTCGAAAAAGATAAATTAATACATTGTTTGTGAATGATGGAAGGCATTACAATGTGTGGCAGAGCAACTCCAGTTAAATAGTGAAGACTGAATTAGATTTATACAATTGCTGTACTCATGAATCAAGACTAGCCAAACCAGACATTTAGACATTTGTTTTGTACTACAGTGTTCTGGATAGAGACGATACCACATGCCCTAACTAACCCTACGGCACAGAAAGACATGCTTGGTAGCACAAGCTAACCATGCACCACTGCAGAAACTCTCTGCTTTCGAGTTTATTTTGGCCGCTGCAAACAGCCCCTACACATTTCTCTCCCTCTCCTGCCAAGCAAAGACCGTCGTCACTACGACTAGCGCTTTCACTCATCACCACAGAAAGTAAGTGATTTATCCATGATGACACATAGCCAGCCATTCACCCCATGTTGGCTGTGAGTGCACCGATGCTGTCCAAGCTCCTAGGTGGTTGTCAGAGATAGAGAGCAGACCCTGAACCTGCTCTGGATACCAACAGCGTCTCTACTGTATGGTTGGTCATTGGACCGCTGACTTGCTGTGGAGCTGCTCAGCCAAGCCCTGTAACTGTAGATCAGAAACCCTCTTGATAAAGTGTTCTCTCTCTCTGCAATCCACCATGAAATCTCAATGAAGGAAACCATATGTTTTTAAAGGATGTTGCCATTTCACTTTTGCTATATTGTGTGAGTTTGTTTTTTAAATTAATTATTCCTTTATAGAATTTGGTTTGTTGTGTTCTCACCATGAAACTGTGATCATGGATCGGCCATTCAAAATGTGTTTCTTATTCCACCGTGTTACCGTACAACAGTTGAGGATCTGAGATAGGTCAAACTGGGAGTCACTTTATAGACGGACTAATGAGTCAACATGAGGTGTTTAGTGGTGTCCCAGCCGCCATGGTGATAAATGGAATACCCAGCACTGTAAAAGTGACCTAATCCTCAGATGCCAAGCAAATATCTGAATCTAACCTTTTCAATTGTCTTTTTTTTGTGTGTGTGTGTGATGTGTGTTTTTGTATATAGTAATAAATGTCTGTGATTTTTCATTTTTCATTGTTTAAGATATATTTATACATTTAAAGAAGTCTTAAGGCAGCTTTAGTGTCACGGATGTCATGTTTACTACATTACTCAAAATGATCCCATCAACTTTAGCTCTGAGATTTTGGATAGTAAGAAGGGAGATACAGTATGTTAAATATCCATATTAATAATGTCCTGTCTCTCCTGAATTTGTACATTGCTTCTTCCATATCGTTCATGTGTGTGTTTGCATTTTGTGACAGTGCCGATCAGTTTTTATTTAGTTGTCTACCATTTTTCATGTTTAAATGTGATTTTGATACAATTCATTTTTATGTTGTTGTTTCTTTGTGTTGTTTTAAGCCATACTTCCATTTCTAATTCCATCCACCCTAAAGCCATTGTCTATTTTTGTATCATTTGTAAGTTAATGAAAATGTTTTTGGGGTTTTTTTTCGTCTTGATTTTGCATTTGTTTTATCATATGGTAAAAGTAGCATATTATTCTTATAGTATTAGTGATATAGATTTTGAGAGTATATAAGTATATCATTTGAATATATTTTGTGCTTCCATTTTTTTTGCTTTAAAAAAAAACGTATGCTGTTTAAAAACAAAACAATATGCATGGAGTTCTTCTTCCTGCATTTGTGTGCTGAAAGCAGGAAGACCATTTTTATTGAAAAAAATATGAAAATACTTTCTTCATCCTCACACCTTTACCATCTTATTTTCACTTTCCCCTCCGCTGTCTCACCAAAATCTGAACCAGCAGTTTAGATGCCTTAACAATGCAAACCAACAGCCATCAGCGTGGAGTAGAGACCACACCAGTGCTCTGCTAACATACTTTAAAATGGGTGCAACAAGCAACATATAGAGAGGGGGGAGCACAAGTGGAGCTGTTCCTTATCCCTGAGCCCCGAGTGATGTTTCCCCCTGACGCAGTGAGCACTCAGCATGGCACAGCAGAGAGAGGGGGAGCCAGAAATCACAGGGGGAGGGAGGGAGGGAGGGAGGGTGGTGGATGGGGATGGCTGACTGACGGGGGGAGGACACTGAGACGAGATGACTGAAAATAGAAGTGAGGATAAATATTGAATGTGTTGAGCAGCTGGAGGAGAGCTGGTATGGAGCGGTGGAGGAGAGGAGGAGAGCTGGTATGGAGCGGTGGAGGAGAGGAGGAGAGCTGGTATGGAGCGGTGGAGGAGAGGAGGAGAGCTGGTATGGAGCGGTGGAGGAGAGGAGGAGAGGAGTGTAACGTACTGCGTTGCTCATCTGAAGCCGAGCCCCACCTTCATCTTCATCATCAGGGTTATTCCCTCCGTTAATACAGTTGAAGTCGGAGGTTTAAATACACCTTAGCCAAATACATTTAAACTCAGTTTTTCACAATTCCTGACATTTAATCCTAGTAAAAATTCCCTGTCTTAGGTCTGTTAGGATCACCACTGTATTTTAAGAAGGTGAAATGTCAGAACAATTGTAGAGAGAATGATTTATTTCAGCTTTTATTTCTTTCATCACATTCCCAGTGGGTCAGAAGTTTACATACACTCAATTAGTATTTGGTAGCATTGCCTTTAAATTCTTTAACTTGGGTCAAACATTTCGGGTAGCCTTCCACAAGCTTCCCACAATAAGTTGGGTGAATTTTGGCCCATTCCTCCTGACAGAGCTGGTGTAACTGAGTCAGGTTTGTAGGCCTCCTTGCTCGCACACGCTCTTTCAGTTCTGCCCACACATTTTCTATAGGATTGAGGTCAGGGCTTTGTGATGGCCACTCCAATACCTTGACATTGTTGTCCTTAAGCCGTTTTGCCACAACTTTGGAAGTATGCTTGGGGTCATTGTCCATTTGGAAGACCCATTTGCGACCAAGCTTTAACTTCCTGACTGATGTCTTGAGATGTTGCTTCAATATATCCACATAATTTTCCTTCCTCATGATGCCATCTATTTTGTGAAGTGCACCAGTCCCTCCTGCAGCAAAGCACCCCCACAGCATGATGCTGCCACCCCCGTGCTTCACGGTTGGGATGGTGTTCTTCGGCTTGCAAGCAACCCTCTTTTTCCTCCAAACATAACGATGGTCATTATGGCCAAACAGTTCTATTTTTGTTTCATCAGACCAGAGGACATTTCTCCAAAAAGTACGATCTTTGTCCCCATATGCAGTTGCAAACCGTAGTCTGGCTTTTTTATGGTGGTTTTGGAGCAGTGGCTTCTTCCTTGCTGAGCGGCATTCAGGTTATGTCGATATAGGACTCGTTTTACTGTGGGAAAATATTATTTTGTACCTGTTTCCTCCAGCATATTCATAAGGTCCTTTGCTGTTGTTCTGGGATTGATTTGCACTTTTCGCACCAAAGTACGTTCATCTCTAGGAGACAGAACCTGAGCGGTATGACGGCTGCGTGGTCCCATGGCGTTTATACTTGCGTACTATTGTTTGTACAGATGAACGTGGTACCTTCAGGCATTTGGAAATTGCTCCCAAGGATGAACCAGACTTGTGGAGGTCTAAAAAAAAATTCTGAGGTCTTTGCTGATTTCTTTTGATTTTCCCATGATGTCAAGCAAAGAGGCATTGAGTTTGAAGGTAGGCCTTGAAATACATCCACAGGTACACTTCCAATTGACTCAAATGATGTCAATTAGCCTATCAGAAGCTTCTAAAGCCATGACATCATTTTCTGGAATTTTCCAAGCGGTTTAAAGGCACAGTCAACGTAGTGTATGTAAACTTCTGACCCACTGGAATTGTGATACAGTGAATTATAAGTGAAATAATCTGTCTGTAAACAATTGTTGGAAAAGTTACTTGTGTCATGCACAAAGTAGATGTCCTAACCGACTTGCCAAAACTATAGTTTGTTAACAAGAAATTTGTGGAGTGGTTGAAAAACAAGTTTTAATGACTCCAACCTAAGTGTATGTAAACATCAGACTTCAACTGTATATATATGTATATATATATATATATATATATATATATATATATATATATATATATATATTAGACCTCCACCCTCCACAGCTAGGGGTGGGTTGATGGTACAACCACATTATATCTACTGTTTGATTCTGTTGGAGAAAGGTAATGGTACTAAAAAAGATGTGATTATGAACCGTTCTAAATGACAGCACAATCATTTGTAACACACAAGTCATTTTACACCCTTGCTTCGACAATTACTACTGCCCTCTTCTGACCCCCTCTTCCCCTCCCTTTATATACAAATTGAGCACCTGTTTATCGCTGACATGGATCACATAACCACTCTTTGTTGTGTGTGTGTGTGTGTGTGTGTGTGTGTGTGTGTGTGTGTGTGTGTGTGTGTGTGTGCGTGTGTGTGTGCATGCCAACAGTCCTCTGAAAGAGAGTGTGGCATTTTTTACAATGTACTTGCTGAAGGATATTTTTTTATGTGACTTCATAGGAGGGGGATAATTTAAACTGAGGATTCTGAAGATGAGGGAGTCTGTTGTAAAATGCAGTTGTGTAATGCTGATTTCAGTGTATCTGCATTGCGACTCAGTTCTCCTGTGTTTGGGGATAGGAACAGATGAGTTTCAGGTTTACTGTGTAACCGCCCAGCCAAGAGCTTCCCCTGTCGGGGAGGTGCTCACCTGGTCAATGAAATCATTGTTCTCTGAATCCTATTATGATCCTTTTGAACCCATCTCTTCTTGCTACCAAGCCTTGTGTTTGACTGGACCCATAGATCAGTTATATATTAACAGATAGGGAAAAGAGGAAATTAAGCTACTGTAAAGATTATCATTTTTTTTTGATTAACTTTGAAATGTAAATTAACTTTTCAACTTTCACAATATTTAATTAAAGTTCCCTCTTGTCTGTGAACCTGTCGATGTGCTTGTCATCTTTGTGAAGCTGTTAGTAAAGATTTTCTTGGTAACATTTTCCTTGTTAACATTTTTCTTGGTAACATTTTGTGCAATCTCACAAAATACACACTCAATAAACACACACTATACAAACTCATTACAGCCAAATAGCATGGTGAATATGCCCAGCCAGTTCCCTTAACATATTAATGATGGCTTCCCATTGAAGTGCGCATTGCATGTAATTGATTCATCATTTGCATTTACGGTCCTCAGCAGAAATGAAGTGTATTTTCTCATTGTGCATATTTAATTTGAGCCACTCCGATCTGATTAGCTTGTTAAAACGCTCTTTCTGCTGACCTCACACTGTTCCAGGCCCTGGCTGCAAAGCATCATTGGGGGTCCTGGAAACGACGGGGAAAGGACACAGATTGTCCTGGAAATGTCATTCTGGATCGTCTGTGTGTCATAGAGCTAGCAGCAACATCAAGCACATTTCACTAGCCCTGTGATGTTGCGCAATTTTAATCACACTGCCAATTGTGTGGTCACAAACGTCGAATGTAGAAGCTCACATAATGGAAAGGGTTAGTGAAGTGTCAGGCGCTGCAGACGTCATGACGAGTTTGCTTTCATAAACAATGCTCAGTGAGAAAGGCCTTCTTAATTAGACAGATGTACCCTGCCTGGGGTTATTGATCAGCCAGGCTGCAGGCGGAGAGTGTGTGTGTGTGTGTGTGTGCGTGTGTGCGGGCGTGCGTGCGTGCGCGTGGAGGTATATGGAAAGGTTATTTTCCCATTCCTAGCCTCAAGGCCCAATCAAACCACAGATGTCTTACTGACACCAATGAGTTTCAGTCCCAAGTGCTCTCTCCTCTCTCCTCTCTCCTCTCTCCCCTCTCCCCTCTCCCCTCTCCTCTCTCCTCCTCTCTCCTCTCTCCTCTCTCCTCTCTCCTCTTGAGTTCATTTATCACACTGAATTTAGGAACATATAAAGTCACAATGACCATCGGAGTACTGTACCCAACCACACATCTTGTATTCACATTGATTGCATACACACACTCAGTCTCTGAAGCATAGCAGGTGAGTGTGTGTGTGTGTGTGTGTGTGGAGTCGGCGGTAGGAATAACACAGAAGGTGAAGTGACAGAGCTCAAGACCTCCATTAGCTAATGGATCTCTGACAGAGGAGAAACATCCTCCCTCTCTCCTCTATCTCTCCCTGCCCCACATCATACCCCCACTGGGCTCCCCCCTCCTCTCTCCCTGCCCCACATCATACCCCCACTGGGCTCCCCCCCTCCTCTCTCCCTCTCTCCCTGCCCCACAGCGCTTAACCCCACCAGGCTCATTCTCTCTCTCCCGCCCGCCCCGCCCGCCCGCCCCGCCCCGCCCCGCCCCCCACATTATAACCCCACCGGGCTCATCCCCCCTACCTCTCCCTCCTCCTCCCTCTATCAGGCTGTCAGGGGTTGGGTCCTGCACTCCTCCTTATGCAGGGGTATGATTGATAGATGACTAAGTGAAGATATAATTTAGCAATCAGGGCTGCTGGGCTATTTATCCTGGCTGACAAGGGGGCCGTTAAGCACAGCGCATGCTTGACCTGTGGTGGTGCCGTTAAGCACAGATCATGCTTGACTTGTGCCTGTGAGTAGGCTGTTGCGGGGTAATGAGAGAGGGGAGGCCTGCATATGATGCACTTACTGCTGCCATTCAAACAATACACACTCTGCACCAGACAAGGTGCACTGATGGGCCTAGGAGCGGTAGTCTAATTGTAACATGCGGGATATGAACCCGGGTCTCCCACGGGAGCAACCAACGTCTTAGACCATTAGACCAAGAGGAAATTCCCTTCTGAGCCGAGGGCAGACACTCCAGACACGTGACATTCAGAGGACCTGACAATGAGGATATTAGGAGCATCAGTGACTGGAGCTGTGTCCCAGAGGCTGGGAACTCACCAGTGTCCAATTAGGGGTCAAAGTTCAGAGGTCAGGGTGAAAATCCCCCATGACAACAGGTGTGTTTCTGTCTTCTACAGTTACCTGACCTCTACTTATATACTGAATTATGTATTTAGGGGAGAGTGGGGTAAGTTGAGCCAAAGGGGTAAGGTGAAGCCCCCTTGTTTCTATGATACCATACACAAAATTAATAATTTGACCAAATATTTAGGAAGAGGTCATCATTTCATGGAGTCTGTGAAGGAAGAAACCTCATGGAAAAAGGGGTAAGCATGTTAGGTCCAAAAAACAGATTTTCACGAAGTCAAATCAATTTATTATGATGAGCTTTCATGATGCTTGAATCTAAACAAAATTAGATCATTTTCAGATTGTTCTATAGATCAGTTGGGTTCTCTATAAGCTCCAACCTGAGGTCCTAAACCTAGCATGAAAGTACATCCTTGGAGCTGTGTGGGCTAATATGGTCCAAATGTTTGCCATGGGGTAAGTGAAGCCAATGGTTGAGCCAATGGCAAAATGAGCAAATTGAAGTGTTTTCCTCCCAGGCGTAATACAAAGTAAAGTACAAAGTGTTTGTTAAGTGTTAAGCCTGTGTTAAAATATGCTTTGAATTATTGAAAGACAAAAAAAGTAATTGCGATTGTGTTGAATTGTGTTTGGGAAATAAAGACAGAGAGCGGTTATATTTTGGTACAGATATGTGTAGGCTGCTTAACTTACCCTGTCCCGCGGCTAACAACAACCTGAAATATATGTAGATCTCTTTGTTAGACAGAGTGATGCTGAATGTAAAAAACGTGTCAACTTACCCCACTCTCCCCTACAAACTATTTTTTTCAATTAATTTTTTTATTCATAATTTATTTGATTCATAGATATTTATTTGCTGATAAATAAATAAAGAAATAGGTCATTTAGCAGACGCTCTTATCCAGAGCGACTTACAGGAGCAATTAGGGTTAAGTGCCTTGCTCAAGGGCACATCGACAGATTTTTCACCTAGTCGGCTCGGGGATTAGAACCAGCGACCTTTCGGTTACTGGCACAACGCTCTTAACCACTACGTTACCTGCCGCCCCTGATATCACCAAAGGAAGACAGATTGTTCTATCCCCATTCCAGGAAATGTTGTCATTCAATGTTGCTCAATGATCTTTCACCTTTTAGGTCAAATGTCATCCTACAGGTCACTATTGTCCACTCCAGCAGAACAGGTCACCATGTCACACTAGAGCCTTTGTGTCCGGTGGAGGGGTCAGGAGTGACTAACCAAGTGTGTAGTGGCTCTGGGCCCTAACTAGACAATGGGGTCAAGAAGAATATAGATGGAGGACTAGGTTGTTATTGTATAACATTGCTGCTTCTCTATGTGTTTTCTTCTCTTCTACCCCGGGCATGTTGTGTTATAGACCTTTATACAGGAGAATCCATTTACCTTGATTACTGATGCTTAACAATTGTGTTTACTGGCAGTTTATTAACATGTTCAGATGTGCAGCGCAGCCAGCCTGTTATTCTACAGTATACAGTAGATCCTCACCTCCTCTCATTTTACATTACATTTTAGTCATTTAGCAGACGCTCTTATCCAGAGCGACTTACAGTTAGTGAGCGCATACATTATTATTTTTTCATACTGGCCCCCCATGGGAATCAAACCCACAACCCTGGCGTTGCAAACGCCATGCTCTACCAACTGAGCTACATCCCTGCCGGCCATTCCCTCCCCTACCCTGGGCCAATTGTGCACCGCCCCATGGGTCTCCCGGTCGCGGCCGGCTACGACAGAGCCTGGATTCAAACCAGGATCCCTAGTGGCACAGCTAGCACTGTGATGCAGTGCCTTAGACCACTGCGCCACTCGGGAGATCTCCATAGTGGGGATCTCATTATGGAGGCAGTATGCATCACTGATGTTGCTGTGTCCCTGGCCATTCATTATTCATACATCAACAGACTGAGATAAAGCCTGGGGGAAAAAGGAGGGATGAGTGGAGGAGAGGAGAGGAGGGAGGCAGTCTCTTCCTGGAAAGCAAAGCTTTCAGGCAATTCTCTGAGATCAAGAGATGCTGCACACAGGAACCCCCTGCCTCTCTGGGCTAAATAAATAAATATATATTCTCTGCTGCTGCTCTTTTTACGGCAGGCGATAAAGGAAATGGATTGAAAGACAACCTTAGAAGTGAAAACACAGGGTCCCGGTGGGGATCGAGAACGGAAAGGGGGAGAAGAAGGGCTGGGAGAGAGAGAGAGAGAGAGAGAGAGAGAGAGAGAGAGAGAGAGAGAGAGAGAGAGAGAGAGAGAGAGAGAGAGAGAGAGAGAGAGAGAGAGAGAGAGAGAGAGAGAGAGAAAAAGTCCTTGCAGCTGGTGAAGAGGGTCTAGATACTGGAGATCTGAGCATGTTGGTGAGACAGGGAGGGGGAGGGAGAGAGACAGAGAGGGGGAGGGAGAGAGATACAGGGAGGGAGAGAGACAGGGAGGGGAGGGAGGGGAGGGAGGGAGAGAGACAGGGAGGGAGGGGAGGGAGGGAGAGAGACAGGGAGCGGGAGGGAGAGAGAGATACAGGGAGGGGGAGTAAGGAGAGAGACAGGGAGGGGGAGGGAGGGAGAGAGACAGTGAGGGGGAGGGAGGGAGAGAGAGAGCGACAGGGAGGGGGAGGGAGAGAGACAGAGAGGGAGGAAGAGAGACAGGGAGGGGGAGAGAGAGAGAGAGGAGGCTGGAGAGAGGGAGGAAGAGAGACAGGAAGGGGGAGGGAGAGAGAGAGACAGGGAGGGGGCGGGAGAGAGAGCGACGGGGAGGGAGAGAGAGAGACAGGGAGGGGGAGGGAGAGAGGAGGCTGGGGAGAGAGAGAGACAGGGAGGGGGAGGGAGAGAGGAGGCTGGGGAGAGAGAGAGACAGGGAGGGGGAGGGAGAGAGGAGGCTGGGGAGAGGGGTACGTGAGGGACCAATGGGGCACAGGTGGAGGGAATATGTCACACCACTACCACCCCCAAAAAATGAAGGGTGGGGGTTGACTGAACATCTCGCCACACCTACTAGTTTTGTTTGTTTTTACATCAACACATGCTGCCAGGAAGTCTTCTCATTCCCAACAAGTGACAGGAAGTTCGATGACAACTGTGATTACACACAAGTCTTACCATGGTGTGTTGGCATCAACATTGGATCAGCAGATCTTTAAAATAAATGATAACATTGTCATATACAGTATGCAGTACTGAGTCACTGCTAACGTGATTACAAGCAGATAATATGAGTCATCTCCATGACTATGTCTGGCGGTGTATAGAGCAGGGTGACTGTGTGAGAGTGATGGTGATTGCTGTAGTATTCAGACCCCTTGACTTTTCCCACCTTTGGTTACGTTACAGCCTTATTCTAAAACAGATTAAATAAATACAAATCCTCAGCAATCTACACACAATACCCCATAATGACAAAGCGAAAACCGTTTTTTAGAAATATTTGCAACTTAAAAAACAGAAATACCTTATTTACATGAGAATTCAGACCCTTCGCTATGAGTCTCGAAATTGAGCTCAGGTGCATCCTGTTTCCATTGATCATCCTTGAGATGTTTCTACAAATTGATTGGAGTCCACCTGTGGTCAATTTAATTGATTGGACATGATTTGGAAAGGCACACACCTGTCTATATAAGGTCCCACAGTTGACAGTGCATGTCAGAGCAAAAACCAAGCCGAGGTCGAAGGAATTGTCCGTAGAGGTCAGAGACAGGATTGCGTCGAGGCACAGATCTGGGGAAGGGTAGAAAAAATGTTCTGCAGCATTGAAGGTCCCAAAGAACACAGTGGCCTCCATCATTCTTAAATGGAAGAAGTTTGGAACCACCAAGACTCTTCCTAGAGCTGGCCGCACGGCCAAACTGAGCAATCGGGGGAGAAGGGCCTTGGTCAGGGAGGTGACCAAGAACCCGATGGTCACTCTGACAGCTCTAGAGTTCCAATGTGGAGATGGTAGAACCTTCCAGAAGGACAGCCATCTCTGCAGCACTCCATCAATCAGGCCTTTATGGTAGAGTGGCCAGACGGAAGCCACTCCTCAGTAAAAGGCACATGACAGCCCGCTTGGAGTTTGCCAAAAGGCACCTAAAGACTCTCAGACCTGAGAAACAAGATTCTCTGGTCTGATGAAACCAAGATTGAACTCTTTGGCCTGAATGCCAAGCGTCACGTCTGGAGAAAACCTGGCACCATCCCTACGGTGAAGCATGGTGGTGGCAGCATCATGCTGTGGGGATGTTTTTCAGCGGCAGGGACTGGGAGACTAGTCAGGGTCGAGGGAATGATGAATGGAGCAAAGTACAGAGAAATCCTTTATGAAAACCTGCTCCAGACTGGGGCGAAGGTTCACCTTCCAATGTCCTTGAGTGGCCCAGCCAGAGCCCGGACTTGAACCCGATCGGACATCTCTGGAGAGACATGAAAATAGCTGTTCAGCAACGCTCCCCATCCAACCTGACAGAGCTTGAGAGGATCTGCAGAGAAGAATGGGAGAAACTCCCCAAAAACAGGTGTGCCAAGCTTGCAGCGTCATACCCAAGAAGACTCAATGCTGTAATCGCTGTCAAAGGTGCTTCAACAAAGTACTGAGTAAAGGGTCTGAATACTTATGTAAATGTGATATTTCAGTTTTTTTATTCGTAATAAATTAGCAAAAAGTTCTACAAACCTGTTTTTGATTTGTCATTATGCGGTATTGTGTGTAGATTGATGAGGAAAAATAACGATTTAATCAATTTTAAAATAAAGCTGTAACGTAACAAAATTTGAAAAAAGTCAAGGGGTCTGAATACTTTGCGAAGGCACTGTAGTATTTAGTGCCGAGCGTTTGAACCTAACTGACATTATTACTCCTGCAGTTAACAGAATGTCATCACTCCCTCCATTCATCTTTAGGATGACTGTGTGTTTTCCAACATTGGTTGGCTCCCCGACAAACTGGTTATTTATCGAAGTCTGTTTGATTTCTGCTGGGTGTACACTTTACAGGCACACTGCGCTGCATATGAAAGGGTAGAGATGGGGGATTAAAGGGCAAATTAATAAATCAAGTTTCATCCAGGATTTTCGCTCACCTTGCGGAAAGAAAAACCCCATCTGTCTCAGCCCTTCCTGAAGTTTAAAGGATATACTATATCGGGAAAACTCTGACACTCACACCAAAAGTGAAGGACTGCTACGTCCTGGGAATCAGTCAACCTAAGTTCCACCAAGGTGTGAGTGAATTCCTTATATCAAAACAATCCAATGAATTGTATAGCAAGCTGTCATCATTGTATCATCTGATGTACATACATACATGTACTTTCACAGGCCTTGTTTACATGCTCAACTGCACCGACAACTTTCATACTTCATTTTCAGCTGTGATAAACATCCATCCATGATGGTACGTGTGGCAGACAGTGGGACTAAGGGCAGTGTGAGTGTGTCCAGTCACCGTGTGTATTTTAAGGTGGGCAGCCTCAGTCAGTCACTGACCCACCTCCCTCCCTCCCCTCCCCTCCCCTCCCCTCCCCTCCCCTCCCTCCCTCCCACCCTCTATCCCTCCCTCCCACCCTCTATCCCTCCCAGAAACAAACTCCATCATCAGCACCTTCCTGCTCTCTCTGTTACCAGGGCGATGGGCTCAGTCAGTCATAAGGACCGACCGCCTGTGTGTGCTAAATAATTGATATAATTAGAATCCCATAATGTCACCTTGAGCTCCTTCAATACTTGATGAAGCACTTCCCTCCCACTGCGCCGGCCCGTGCCGGACTTTCAAGCTATTGTAAAACAGTATGTGTCCAGTCACTGTGTGTTCTCTCTCTCTCTCTCTCTCTCTCTCTCTCTCTCTCTCTCTCTCTCTCTCTCTCTCTCTCTCTCTCTCTCTCAATTCAACTTCAATTCAATTTAAGGGCTTTATTGGCATGGGAAACATATGTTAACATTGCCAAAGCAAGTGAAGTAGATAGTTACATTCCCTTTCCGCTCCCATTCAGAGTTATGCTTAATTTTATTTTGTTTAAAAAAGAAATGTCCATGCAGCCACCTGTACATCAATACATCAAATGATCTCTCTCTCAATTTAATTTCAATTCAATTCAAAGGGCTTTATTGGCATGGGAAACGTATGTTTACATTGCCAAAGCAAGTTAAATAGATAATAAACAAAAGTGAAATAAACAATAAATATTAACAGCAAACATTACACTCAGAAGTTCCATTTCAAATGTCATATTATGTCTATATACAGTGTTGTAAATATGTGCAAATAGTTCAAGTACATAAGGGAAAATAAATAAACATAAATATGGGTTGTATTTACAGTGGTGTTTGTTCTTCACTGGTTGCCCTTTTCTTGTGGCAACAGGTCACAAATATTGCTGCTGTGATGGCACACTGTGGTATTTCACAGTTTGTGTTCGGGAACAGAGCCCCAGGACCAGCTCACTTAGGGGACTCACTTCCTTTTAAGTGGTTATAGAATTTAACGGCTCTTTTCTGGATTTTGATAATTAGCGGGTATCGGCCTAATTCTGCTCTGCATGCATTATTTGGTGTTTTACGTTGTACACTGAGGATATTTTTGCAGAATTCTGCATGCAGATTCTCAATTTGGTGTTTGTCCCATTTTGTGAATTCTTGGTTGGTGAGCGGACCCCAGACCTCACAACCATAAAGGGCAATGGGTTGTATAACTGATTCAATTATTTTTTGCCAGATCCTAATTGGTATGTCGAATTTTATGTTCCTTTTGATGGCATAGAAGGCCCTTCTTGCCTTGTCTCTCAGATCGTTCACAGCTTTGTGGAAGTTACCTGTGGCGCTGATGTTTAGGCCGAGGTATGTATAGTTTTTTGTGTGCTCTAGGGCAACGGTGTCTAGATGGAATTTGTATTTGTGGTCCTGGCAACTGGACCTTTTTTGGAACACCATTGCTTTTGTCTTACTGATATTTACTGTCAGGGCCCAGGTCTGACAGAATCTGTGCAGAAGATCTAGGTGCTGCTGTAGGCCCTCCTTGGTTGGTGACAGAAGCACCAGATCATCAGCAAACAGTAGACATTTGACTTCAGATTCTAGTAGGGTGAGGCCGGGTGCTCTCTCTCTCCCTCTCTCCCTCCCTCTCTCTCTCCCTCTCTCCCTCTCTCCCTCACTCTCTCTCTCTCTCTCTCTCTCTATACGCTGAGCCTCACTTCCACCACCACAGTCCCTGGATCCCCTGCTGGGTACCTTTAGCCCACTGATGGAGGAGAGACTGGCTAACTTCCACTCTACCATGACCTCAGACATAGCTCAGTCTCTGTGATGGAGTAGTGTGAGAGGAAATATGAGGAAAGAGGATGACATACCCTGTTTGGCCAATCAGGCTTCTGCCCCAAAGGGAACAACCTTACCAGACTGTCAGTTACTCATTCACACTCATAAGAATGTAGAAATAATTTTCCTTTTCACAAGATGGCCACAGTTGTGACCACAAATCTCCAAATGTGACAGGACTGATATAATCGTCATTCAGGTAATATTTCTTAGGAACATTGCACCGGGTGTGCTCTGTGCTGGCAAGGGAGTTACTTTTGTTTGAATTATGTGTTATGACAATTTGCAATGCTGTGGTGATGGTTCTATCTGTGCCAGGTATAATCTGATACCAGTCAACTGGGAGACATAAATATGAGCAGTATTACACCACTTGGCACAGGGCTGGCTGTGTTGTGTCTGCGGTGTGTGTGTGTGTGTGTGTGTGTGTGTGTGTGTGTGTGTGTGTGTGTGTGTGTGTGTGTGTGTGTTACAGGAACTCATGTAGAGGCCATGGAGTAACCATTTGAGCACTGTTCATGACTTAAACAAGGGACCTGATGCTGAGTGAGCTTCTGACATTAGGGTTGAAAGGTCAGCACCCAGGGTGCATTGCTCTCTCTCTTACTATGACTGTGATCATTAGGTACCCCTGTGATGGTGTTGAGTATGACATCACAGACGCATCTTGATTTAGTGAAGAACAGGAATGTATTTCCATGTATTTTCTTTACCTGACATTATGATCAAATAAAGGTTTAATACCCTTCCCCCACTAATTTCTTTCTCCTTATGGCATGAGTCACACCTCTCTAGACAAGTACACTCACCACTTCACCACATAATAATATGTATGCCATTTAGCAGACGCATTCATCCAAAGCAATTTACAGTCATTCATGCATAAATTTTATGTATGTGTGGTCCCGGGAATCGAACCCACTATCGTGGCATTGCAAGCGCCATGCTATACAAACTGAGCTGCAGAGGACCAGACGCAAGCGCGCACGCACACACACACACACACACACACACACACACACACACACACACACACACACACACACACACACACACACACACACACACACACACACACACACACACACACACATACACACACACACACACACACTCACACACACACACACACAGAACACTCCTGTGACTCCCAACATCTCTTATCGAGCCAGAAGTGAGCCAAGACTCTCTGCATCCCAGAATTACAATTACCGTAAGAATAACCAGTTAACTGTATCACTTACTGCTGTTACACCTCTCATGTCCTACACAGGCCCTACACTGACACTACACTGACACTACACTGGCCCTACACTGAAACTACACTGACACTACACTGACACTACACTGACACTCTACTGACACTACACTGACACTACACTGACACTGAAACTACACTGACACTACACTGACACTATACTGACACTACACTGACACTACACTGACACTATACTGACACTATACTGACACTACACTGACACTACACTGACACTACACTGACACTATACTGACACTACACTGACACTACACTGACACTATACTGACACTACACTGACACTACACTGACACTGACACTATACTGACACTACACTGACACTATACTGACACTATACTGACACTACACTGACACTACACTGACACTATACTGACACTATACTGACACTACACTGACACTACACTGACACTACACTGACACTATACTGACACTACACTGACACTACACAGGCCCTACACTGACACTACACTGACACTACACTGACACTACACTGGCCCTACACTGAAACTACACTGACACTACACTGACACTACACAGGCCCTACACTGACACTATGCTGACACTACACTGACACTACACGGACACTACACTGACACTACACTGACAATATACTGACACTACACTGACACTATACTGACACTATACTGACACTATACTGACACTACACTGACACTCTACTGACACTACACTGACACTACACTGACACTACACTGACACTATACTGACACTATACTGACACTACACTGACACTCTACTGACACTACACTGACACTACACTGACACTACACTGACACTACACTGACACTGAAACTACACTGACACTACACTGACACTCTACTGACACTACACTGACACTACACTGACACTGAAACTACACTGACAATACACTGACACTACACTGACACTACACTGACACTGACACTATACTGACACTACACTGACACTATACTGACACTACACTGACACTACACTGACACTATACTGACACTACACTGACACTATACTGACACTATACTGACACTATACGGACACTATACTGACACTACACTGACACTATACTGACACTATACTGACACTACACTGACACTACACTGACACTGACACTACACTGACACTACACTGACAGTCTAGTGACACTATACTGACAATACACTGACACTACACTGACACTATACTGACACTCTACTGACACTACACTGACACTATACTGACACTCTACTGACACTACACTGACACTACACTGACACTACACTGACACTACACTGACACTACACTGACACTGAAACTACACTGACTCTACACTGATACTACACTGACACTACACTGACACTGAAACTACACTGAAACTACACTGACACTACACTGACACTCTACTGACACTACACTGACACTCTAGTGACACTATACTGACACTCTACTGACACTACACTGACACTACACTGACACTGAAACTACACTGACAATACACTGACACTACACTGACACTACACTGACACTGACACTATACTGACACTACACTGACACTATACTGACACTACACTGACACTACACTGAAACTATACTGACACTACACTGACACTATACTGAAACTATACTGACACTATACGGACACTATACTGACACTACACTGACACTATACTGACACTATACTGACACTACACTGACACTACACTGACACTGACACTACACTGACACTACACTGACAGTCTAGTGACACTATACTGACACTACACTGACACTACACTGACACTACACTGACACTATACTGACACTCTACTGACACTACACTGACACTATACTGACACTACACTGACACTACACTGACACTACACTGACACTGACACTACACTGACACTACTCTGACACTATACTGACACTACACTGACACTCTACTGACACTACACTGACACTATACAGACACTATACTGACACTATACTGACACTATACTGACACTACACTGACACTACACTGACACTACACTGACACTGACACTACACTGACACTACACTGACAGTCTAGTGACACTATACTGACAATACACTGACACTACACTGACACTATACTGACACTCTACTGACACTACACTGACACTATACTGACACTCTACTGACACTACACTGACACTACACTGACACTACACTGACACTACACTGACACTACACTGACACTGAAACTACACTGACTCTACACTGATACTACACTGACACTACACTGACACTGAAACTACACTGAAACTACACTGACACTACACTGACACTCTACTGACACTACACTGACACTCTAGTGACACTATACTGACACTCTACTGACACTACACTGACACTACACTGACATTGAAACTACACTGACAATACACTGACACTACACTGACACTACACTGACACTGACACTATACTGACACTACACTGACACTATACTGACACTACACTGACACTACACTGAAACTATACTGACACTACACTGACACTATACTGAAACTATACTGACACTATACAGACACTATACTGACACTACACTGACACTATACTGACACTATACTGACACTACACTGACACTACACTGACACTGACACTACACTGACACTACACTGACAGTCTAGTGACACTATACTGACACTACACTGACACTACACTGACACTACACTGACACTATACTGACACTACACTGACACTACACTGACACTACACTGACACTGACACTACACTGACACTACTCTGACACTATACTGACACTACACTGACACTCTACTGACACTACACTGACACTATACAGACACTATACTGACACTATACTGACACTATACTGACACTACACTGACACTACACTGACACTACACTGACACTACACTAGAACTACACTGACACTACACTGACACTGACACTATACTGACACTATACTGACACTACACTGACACCATACTGACACTGACACTATACTGTCACTACACTGACACTACACTGACACTGACACTACACTGACACTATACTGTCACTACACTGACACTACACTGACACTATACTGACACTACACTGACACTATACTGACACTACACTGACACTACACTGACACTATACTGACACTACACTGACACTATACTGACACTATACTGACACTATACGGACACTATACTGACACTACACTGACACTATACTGACACTATACTGACACTACACTGACACTACACTGACACAGACACTACACTGACACTACACTGACAGTCTAGTGACACTCTACTGACACTACACTGACACTACACTGACACTGAAACTACACTGACAATACACTGACACTACACTGACACTACACTGACACTGACACTATACTGACACTACACTGACACTATACTGACACTACACTGACACTACACTGAAACTATACTGACACTACACTGACACTATACTGAAACTATACTGACACTATACGGACACTATACTGACACTACACTGACACTATACTGACACTATACTGACACTACACTGACACTACACTGACACTGACACTACACTGACACTACACTGACAGTCTAGTGACACTATACTGACACTACACTGACACTACACTGACACTACACTGACACTATACTGACACTCTACTGACACTACACTGACACTATACTGACACTACACTGACACTACACTGACACTACACTGACACTGACACTACACTGACACTACTCTGACACTATACTGACACTACACTGACACTCTACTGACACTACACTGACACTATACAGACACTATACTGACACTATACTGACACTATACTGACACTACACTGACACTACACTGACACTACACTGACACTACACTAGAACTACACTGACACTACACTGACACTGACACTATACTGACACTATACTGACACTACACTGACACCATACTGACACTGACACTATACTGTCACTACACTGACACTACACTGACACTGACACTACACTGACACTATACTGTCACTACACTGACACTACACTGACACTATACTGACACTACACTGACACTATACTGACACTACACTGACACTACACTGACACTATACTGACACTACACTGACACTATACTGACACTATACTGACACTATACGGACACTATACTGACACTACACTGACACTATACTGACACTATACTGACACTACACTGACACTACACTGACACAGACACTACACTGACACTACACTGACAGTCTAGTGACACTATACTGACACTACACTGACACTACACTGACACTACACTGACACTATACTGACACTCTACTGACACTACACTGACAATATACTGACACTACACTGACACTACACTGACACTACACTGACACTGACAATACACTGACACTACTCTGACACTATACTGACACTACACTGACACTCTACTGACACTACACTGACACTATACAGACACTATACTGACACTATACTGACACTATACTGACACTACACTGACACTACACTGACACTACACTAACACTACACTGACACTACACTGACACTACACTGACACTATACTGTCACTACACTGACACTACACTGACACTGACACTACACTGACACTATACTGACACTAAACTGACACTATACTGACACTATACTGACACTCTACTGACACTACACTGACACTATACTGACACTACGCTGACACTACACTAACACTACACTGACACTATACTGACACTACACTGACACTATACTGACACTATACTGACACTACACTGACACTATACTGACACTATACTGACACTACACTGACACTACACTGACACTGACACTACACTGACACTATACTGACACTATACTGACACTACACTGACACTACACTGACACTGACACTATACTGACACTACACTGACACTACACTGACACTACACTGACAAAATACTGACACTATACTGACACTACACTGACACTACACTGACACTACACTGACATTATACTGACACTACACTGACACTACACTGACACTCTACTGACACTACACTGACACTATACTGACACTACACTGACACTCTACTGACACTACCCTGACACTATACTGACACTATACTGATACTATACTGACACTACACTGACACTACACTGACACTGACACTACACTGACACTATACTGACACTACACTGACACTACACTGACATTATACTGACACTACACTGACACTACACTGACACTCTACTGACACTACACTGACACTATACTGACACTACACTGACACTCTACTGACACTACACTGACACTATACTGACACTATACTGATACTATACTGACACTACACTGACACTACACTGACACTGACACTACACTGACACTATACTGACACTACACTGACACTACACTGACACTACACTGACACTGACACTACACTGACACTACACTGACACTACACTGACACTCTACTGACACTATACTGACACTACACTGACACTATACTGACACTATACTTACACTACACTGACACTACACTGACACTACACTGACACTACACTGACACTGACACTATACTGACACTATACTGACACTACACTGACACCACACTGACACTGACACTATACTGACACTCTACTGACACTATACTGACACTACACTGACACCACACTGACACTACACTGACACTACACTGACACTATACTGACACTATACTGACACTACACTGACACTGACACTATACTGACACTATACTGACACTACACTGACACATTACTGACACTACACTGACACTACACTGACACTACACTGACACTGACACTATACTGACACTCTACTGACACTATACTGACACTACACTGACACTATACTGACACTATACTGACACTACACTGACACTACACTGACACTACACTGACACTGACACTATACTGACACTCTACTGACACTATACTGACACAACACTGACAATATACTGACACTTTACTGACACTACACTGACACTACACTGACACTACACTGACACCTACACTGACACTACACTGACACTGACACTACTGACACTCTACTGACACTATACTGACACTACACTGACACTATACTGACACTATACTGACACTACACTGACACTATACTGACACTACACTGACACTACACTGACACTGACACTATACTGACACTCTACTGACACTATACTGACACTACACTGACAATATACTGACACTTTACTGACACTACACTGACACTACACTGACACCACACTGACACTACACTGACACTACACTGACACTACATTGACACTATACTGACACTATACTGACACTACACTGACACTACACTGACACTACACTGACACTACACTATACTGACACTACACTGACACTACACTGACACTACACTGACACTACACTGACACTGACACTATACTGACACTATACTGACACTATACTGACACTATACTGACACTACACTGACACTATACTGACACTACACTGACACTGACACTACACTGACACTACACTGACACTATACTGACACTATACTGACACTACACTGACACTATACTGACACTACACTGACACTACACTGACACTATACTGACACTACACTGACACACTACTGACACTATACAGACACTACACTGACACTACACTGACACTATACTTACACTATACTGACACTACACTGACACTCCACTGACACTACACTGACACTCCACTGACACTCCACTGACACTCACTGACACTACACTGACACTCCACTGACACTCCACTGACTCTCCACTGACACTCTACTGACTCTGACACTACACTGACACTACACTGACACTATACTGACACTACACTGACACTATACTGACACTACACTGACACTCTACTGACACTACACTGACACTATACTGACACTATACTGATACTATACTGACACTACACTGACACTACACTGACACTGACACTACACTGACACTATACTGACACTATACTGACACTACACTGACACTACACTGACACTGACACTACACTGACACTATACTGACACTACACTGACACTACACTGACACTACACTGACACTACACTGATACTGACACTACACTGACACTACACTGACACTCTACTGACACTACACTGACACTACACTGACACTACACTGACACTACACTGACACTGACACTATACTGACACTATACTGACACTACACTGACACCACACTGACACTGACACTCTACTGACACTATACTGACACTACACTGACACTATACTGACACTATACTGACACTACACTGACACTACACTGACACTACACTGACACCACACTGACACTACACTGACACTACACTGACACTATACTCACACTATACTGACACTATACTGACACTATACTGACACTACACTGGCACTATACTGACACTACACTGACACTTTACTGACACTACACTGACACTACACTGACACTACACTGACACTACACTGACACTGACACTATACTGACACTCTACTGACACTATACTGACACTACAATGACAATATACTGACACTTTACTGACACTACACTGAAACTACACTGACACCACACTGACACTACACTGACACTACACTGACACTACATTGACACTATACTGACACTATACTGACACTACACTGACACTACACTGACACTACACTGACACTACACTGACACTACACTATACTGACACTACACTGACACTATACTGACACTACACTGACACTGACACTATACTGACACTGACACTATACTGACACTACACTGACACTACACTGACACTACACTGACACTGAAATGACACTATACTGACACTATACTGACACTACAGTGACACTATACTGACCCTACACTGACACTGACACTACACTGACACTACACTGACACTATACTGACACTATACTGACACTACACTGACACTATACTGACACTACACTGACACTACACTGACACTACACTGACACTATACTGACACTACACTGACACACTACTGACACTCTACTGACACTACACTGACACTACACTGACACTATACTGACACTACACTGACACTATACACTGACACTACTACTGTGACCACTAATACTGACACTACACTGACACTACACTGGACACTACACTGACACTATACTGACACTCTACTGACACTACACTGACACTATACTGACACTACACTGACACTACACTGACACTACACTGACACTGACACTACACTGACACTACTACTGACACTATACTGACACTACACTGACACTATCTACTGACACTACAACTGACACTATACACTGACACTACACTACACTGACACTCTACTGACACTATACTGACACTACACTAACACTTTTACACTGACACTACACTGACACTACACTGACACTACACTAGACACTACACTGACACTACACTGACACACTGACACTATACTGACACTACACTGACACTACACTGACACAGAACACTACTGACACTGACACTATACTGACACTACTACTGACACTGACACCACTACACTGACACTGACACTACACTGACACTATACTGTCACTACACTGACACTACACTGACACTATACTGACACTACACTGACACTATACTGACACTACACTGACACTACACTGACACTATACTGACACTACACTGACACTATACTGACACTATACTGACACTATACGGACACTATACTGACACTACACTGACACTATACTGACACTATACTGACACTACACTGACACTACACCTGACACAGACACTACACTGACACTACACTGACAGTCTAGTGACACTCTACTGACACTACACTGACACTACACTGACACTGAAACTACACTGACAATACACTGACACTACACTGACACTACACTGACACTGACACTATACTGACACTACACTGACACTATACTGACACTACACTGACACTACACTGAAACTATACTGACACTACACTGACACTATACTGAAACTATACTGACACTATACGGACACTATACTGACACTACACTGATGACACTATACTGACACTATACTGACACTACACTGACACTACACTGACACTGACACTACACTGACACTACACTGACAGTCTAGTGACACTATACTGACACTACACTGACACTACACTGACACTACACTGACACTATACTGACACTCTACTGACACTACACTGACACTATACTGACACTACACTGACACTACACTGACACTACACTGACACTGACACTACACTGACACTACTCTGACACTATACTGACACTACACTGACACTCTACTGACACTACACTGACACTATACAGACACTATACTGACACTATACTGACACTATACTGACACTACACTGACACTACACTGACACTACACTGACACTACACTAGAACTACACTGACACTACACTGACACTGACACTATACTGACACTATACTGACACTACACTGACACCATACTGACACTGACACTATACTGTCACTACACTGACACTACACTGACACTGACACTACACTGACACTAACTATACTGTCACTACACTGACACTACACTGACACTATACTGACACTACACTGACACTATACTGACACTACACTGACACTACACTGACACTATACTGACACTACACTGACACTATACTGACACTATACTGACACTATACGGACACTATACTGACACTACACTGACACTATACTGACACTATACTGACACTACACTGACACTACACTGACACAGACACTACACTGACACTACACTGACAGTCTAGTGACACTATACTGACACTACACTGACACTACACTGACACTACACTGACACTATACTGACACTCTACTGACACTACACTGACAATATACTGACACTACACTGACACTACACTGACACTACACTGACACTGACAATACACTGACACTACTCTGACACTATACTGACACTACACTGACACTCTACTGACACTACACTGACACTATACAGACACTATACTGACACTATACTGACACTATACTGACACTACACTGACACTACACTGACACTACACTCTCCACACTACACACACTGACACTACACTGACACTACACTGACACTACACTGACTCACACACTGACACTACACTGACACTGACACTACACTGACACTATACTGACTGACACTCTAAACTGACACTATACTGACACTATACTGACACTACTACTGACACTACACTGACACTATACTGACACTTACTGACACTACACTGACACATACACTGACACTACACTGACCCACTTTACAACTGACACTACACTGACACTATACTGACACTACAACTGACACTATACTGACACTATACTGACACTAACACTGACACTACACTGACACTACTTGACACTACACTGACACTACACAATACTGACACTACTGACACTACACTGACACTACACTGACACTGACACTATACTGACACTACACTGACACTACACTGACACTACACTGACAATATACTGACACTATACTGACACTACACTGACACTACACTGACACTACACTGACACTTAACTGACACTACACTGACACTATACTGACACTATACACTGACACTACACTGACACTATACTGACACTACACTGACACATACTGACACTATTTACTGACACTATACTGACACTATACTGACACTATACTGACACTACACTGACACTACACTGACACAATACTGACACTACACTGACACTATACTGACACTACACTGACACTACACTGACACTATACTGACACTACACTGACACTACACTGACACTATACTGACACTACACTGACACTCTACTGACACTACACTGACACTATACTGACACTACACTGACACTACTGACACTATACTGACCACTCCACTACTGACACTACACTGACACTACTGACACTGACCTACACTGACACTGACACTGACACTATACTGACACTACACTGACACTACACTGACACTACACTGACACTGACACTACACTGACACTACACTGACACTACACTGACACTCTACTGACACTATACTGACACTACACTGACACTATACTGACACTATACTGACACTACACTGACACTACACTGACACTACACTGACACTACACTGACACTGACACTGACACTATACTGACACTATACTGACACTACACTGACACTACACTGACACTGACACTATACTGACACTACTGACACTATACTGACACTACACTGACCCTACACTGACACTACACTGACACTACACTGACACTATACTGACACTATACTGACACTACACTGACACTATAATGACACTATACTGACACTATACTGACACTACACTGACACATACTGACACTACAACTGACTACACACACTACACTGACACTGACACTATACTGACACTATACTGACACTATTACTGACACTACACTGACACTATACTGACACTATACTGACACTAACACTGACACTACACTGACACTACACTGACACTGACACTACTGACACTCTACTGACACTATACTGACACTATACACTGACACTAGCACTATACTGACACTTACGGACACTACACTGACACTACACTGACACTACACTGACACCACACTGACACTACACTGACACTATACTGACACTACACTGACACTATACTGAAACTATACTGACACTATACGGACACTATACTGACACTACACTGACACTATACTGACACTATACTGACACTACACTGACACTACACTGACACTGACACTACACTGACACTACACTGACAGTCTAGTGACACTATACTGACACTACACTGACACTACACTGACACTACACTGACACTATACTGACACTCTACTGACACTACACTGACACTATACTGACACTACACTGACACTACACTGACACTACACTGACACTGACACTACACTGACACTACTCTGACACTATACTGACACTACACTGACACTCTACTGACACTACACTGACACTATACAGACACTATACTGACACTATACTGACACTATACTGACACTACACTGACACTACACTGACACTACACTGACACTAAAACACTGACATACACTGACACTACACTGACACTGACACTCATACTGACACTATACTGACACTACACTGACACATACTGACACTGACACTATTACTGTCACTACACTGACACTACACTGACACTGACACTACACTGACACTATGACTGACACTACACTGACACTCTACTGACACTACACTGACACGATACATTACACTATTACTGATTTACTATACTGACACTACACTGACACTACACTGACACTACACTGACACTGACACTACACTGACACTATACTGACACTACACTGACACTACAAATAACTGACATTATACTGACACTATACATGACACTACAAACTGACACTATACTGACACTACACTGACACTATACTGACACTACACTGACACTCTACTGACACTACACTGACACCTATTACTGACACATACTGATACTATACTGACACTACACTGACACTACACTGACACTACACAGACACTACACTACACTGACACTATACTGACACTACACTGACACTACACTGACACTACACTGACACTGACACTACACTGACACTACACTGACACTACACTGACACTACACTGACACTCTACTGACACTATACTGACACTACACTGACACTATACTGACACTATACTGACACTACACTGACACTACACTGACACTACACTGACACTACACTGACACTGACACTATACTGACACTATACTGACACTACACTGACACCACACTGACACTGACACTATACTGACACTCTACTGACACTATACTGACACTACACTGACACCACACTGACACTACACTGACACTACACTGACACTATACTGACACTATACTGACACTACACTGACACTGACACTATACTGACACTATACTGACACTACACTGACACATTACTGACACTACACTGACACTACACTGACACTACACTGACACTGACACTATACTGACACTCTACTGACACTATACTGACACTACACTGACACTATACTGACACTATACTGACACTACACAACTGACACTACACTGACACTACACTGACACTTCCACTGACACTATACTGACAATCCACTGACACTACACTGACACTCCACTGACCACTCCCACTGACAATCCATACTGACACTTTACTGACACTACACTGACACTACACTGACACTACACTGACACCTCCACACACTGACACTACACTGACACTACACAGACTGACACTGACACTTTTTTTTTTTTTTTATCTGTGACTGACACTCTACTGACACTATACTGACACTACACTGACACTATAACTGACACTAATACACTGGACACTACACTGACACTATACTGACACTACACTGACACTACACTGACACTGACACTATACTGACACTATACTGACACTACAAGACACTACTGACACTACACTGACACTACACTGACACCTATTTTTTTTTTTTTTTTTTTTTTTTTTTTTTTTTACTGACACTACACTGACACTACACTGACACTGACACACTGACACTACACTGACACTACACTGACACTACACTGACACTACACTGACACTACACTCTGATACAGACACTATACTGACACTACACTGACACTACACTGACACTACAAAACTGACAACTACTACTGACACTACACTGACACTACACTGACACTACACTGACACTACACACTGACACTGACACTGACACAATACTGACACTATACTGACACTATACTGACACTATGCTGACACTACACTGACACTATACTGACACTAAAGCACTGACACTGACACTACACTGACACTACACTGACACTATACTGACACTATACTGACACTACACTGACACTATACTGACACTACACTGACACTACACTGACACTACACTGACCACTACACACTGACACACTACTGACACTATACTGAGGACACTACACTGACACTACACTGACACTATACTGACACTACACTATACTGACACTACACTGACACTCACTGACACTACACTGACACACTCCACTGACACTTCATACACTGACACTCCATACTGACACTACACTGACACTACACTACGAAATGACACTCAACACTGACACTCTACACTGACACTAGGGCTACTGACTCCACTGACACTACACTGACACTGACACTACACTGACACTAAACTGACACTACACTGACACTATACTGACACTACACTGACACTCTACTGACACCCTGACACTGACACTATACTGACACTATACTGACTACTATACTGACACTTACACTGACCTACTGACACTGACACTGACACTTGACACTACACTGACACTATACTGACACTATACTGACACTACACTGACACTACACTGACACTGACACTACACTGACACTATACTGGACACTAACACTGACACTATACAGACTGATACTGACACTACACTGACACTACACTGACACTCTACTGACACTACACTGACACTACACTGACACTACACTGACACTACACTGACACTACACTGACACTACACTGACACTACACTGACACTACATTGACACTATACTGACACTATACTGACACTACACTGACACTACACTGACACTACACTGACACTACACTGACACTACACTATACTGACACTATACTGACACTCTACTGACACTACAACTGACACTGACACATACTGACACTGACACTATACTGACACTACACTGACACTACACTGACACTACACTGACACTCACTGACACTACACTGACACTGTACTGACACTATACTGACACTTACTGCACTGACACTACACTGACACTATACTGACACTACACTGACACTACGACACTACACTGACACTACACTTGACACTATACTGACACTATACTGGACACTACACTGACACTATACTGACACTACACTGACACTATACGGACACTTACTGACACTACACTGACACTATACTGACACTACACTGACACACTACTGACACTCTACTGACACTAAACTGACACTATACTGACACTATACTGACACTCTACTGACACTACACTGACACTATACTGACACTACACTGACACTACACTAACACTACACTGACACTATACTGACACTACACTGACACTATACTGACACTATACTGACACTACACTGACACTATACTGACACTATACTGACACTACACTGACACTACACTGACACTGACAACTACACTGACACTATCACTGACACTATACTGACACTACACTGACACTACACTGACACTTGACACTATACTGACACTTCACTGACACTACACTGACACTACACTGACACCACTACTGACACTATACTGACACTACACTGACACTACACTGACACTACTACTGACACTTTAAACTGACACTACACTGACACTACTACTGACACTATACTGACACTACACTGCCACTATATGACACTACACTGACACTCTACTGACACTACACTGACACTATACTGACACTACACTGACAACTACTGACACTACATGACACTATACTGACACTACACTGACACTATACTGACACTATACTGACACTACACTGACACTACACTGACACTAGGACACTGACAATACTGACACTACACTGACACTACACTGACACTACACTGACATATTACCTGACACTACACTGACACTATACTGACACTACTACTGACACTACACTGACACTACACTCACTGACACTCTTCTGACTGACACTATTCTGACACTACACTGACACTATACTGACACTACACTGACACTACACTGACACTACACTGACACTGACACTGACACTGACACTATACTGACACTACTACTGACACTTACACTGACACTATATGACACACTGACACTGACACTACACTGACACTACTACTGACACTACACTGACACTATACTGACACTACACTGACACTATATGACACTGGACACTACACTGACACTATACTGACACTACACTGACACTACACTGACACCTACACTGACACTACACACTGACACTACACTACTGACACTATACTGACCACTACTACACTGACACTACACTGACACTACACTGACACTACACTGACACACTATACTGGACACTATACTGACACTACACTGACACTACACTGACACTGACACTATACTGACACTACACTGACACCTACACTGACACTTACAATGACACGCAACGCACACTGACACTATACTGACACTATACTGGGGGGGGGGGAAAACACTACACTGACACTACATACTGACATTATTCAACACAGACACTGACTACTACTGACACAACAAAATATACACTGAACACTGACAACCCTCACACTGACACTACACTGACACTACACTGACACTGACACTATACTGACAAAATACTGACTACTGACACTACACTGACACTATACTGACACTATACTGATACTACACTGACACTACACTGTGACACTACACTGACACTGACACTACACTGACAACTATACTGACACTACAACTGACACTACACTGACACTACACTGACACTGACACTTCTGACACTGACACTACACTGACACTGACACTAGACACTGACACTCTAGACACTATACTGACACTACAACTGACACTATACTGACACTACACTGACACTACACTGTCCACTACACTATTACTGACACTCTACTGACACTATACTGACACTACACTGACACTATACTGACACTATACTGACACTACACGACACTACACTGACACTACACTGACACTACACTGACACTACATTGACACTATACTGACACTATACTGACACTACACTGACACCACACTGACACTACACTGACACTATACTGCCCACCACACACTTGATACTGACACTATACTGACACTACACTGACACCACACTGACCGACTACACTGACACTACACTTTACACCACTGACACTACACTGACACTTACACTGACACTGACACTATATACTGACACTATCTACTGAACTGACACTACACTGACACTACACTGACACTACACTGACACTACACTGACACTACACTGACACTACACTGACACTACACTGACACTACACTGACACCTACACTGACACTATACTGACACTACACTGACACTATACTGACACTACACTGACACTACACTGACACTACACTGACACTATACTGACACTACACTGACACTACTACTGACACTATACTGACACTACACTGACA
>CM062485.1:51263611-51281111 GCA_031479575.1 Coregonus ussuriensis
CCCCCCCCCCCCCCCCCCCCCCCCCCCCCCCCCCCCCCCCCACCACACACACACACACACACACACACACACACACGGAGGAGGCGAGCAATTACTGAGATGGGACCCAGGTGGCCCTCCATCGCTCTTCCCACTTGAGCGCAGCGGCGGCGCATTGACGGCTAATCGATTACTGCTCTCATGAAAGCAGCGCCATGCCCCCTGACCCTGCCGGTAAGCTCCCTGTCTGACAGCTGACAGGGGGAGTGCTTTATTTGACTGAATTATAAAACTGCAGTGCTCCGGGCTTTTCTCTCTGCTCTGCTACCCACAAGAGGAGGGAGGAGGAGAGGGTGAAGTGGGTGGGTGGGTATTTGTTGGTTTTCACAATGTCGAGAGGACACAGAGAAGTGGTCATTGTAAGATGAAGGTGGCAGTGTCATTGCATCTTAATTGATCACTGGCGTTTGAAGCGGCCCGCCGGGCCTGCCCGGTCAGTCGGCCGCTGTGACTTATGGGTTGTTACAACACATACGAGTGTTTGAGGTGACCTGAACTCCTCAGGGATGATAGAGGTATCTAGACAAGTTTCTCATGTTGTTTCAGCTTACAAGAAAGACTGATGGAATAGACAGAAGGTCATAGAGAACAGAGAGAACAGAGAGAACAGAGAGAAAATACATTTCTCCTCTGTTTCTCCATTGCTCTCCTCAACTCCAGACAAGAGCAGGGGCCGCGCTGACAATAACACAGCTGTAGGAAACGCAACCGTGTGAAATCAAATTGGTTTAAGGCATCTAATCTAATATTTAATCTTTCCTTTTGATTTGCAGTAACTCATTTTGGGGATTTATCAAATATCAGCGCTAAGGTTTCAAAGGTAGGGTATATTACTAGAAACATTTGAAGTTTACCAGTAAACTACTAGTGGCCTTTTTTTGGGTACTTCAGATTATCTCAGGCGTCTGTAATTATCTCTGGCCCTCTGTGTAGCCTTATCACATGTAACATTTAAAATAATCAAATAAAAATGATTTAAAAACATATCCTAAATATAAACCATCAAATTAGTGAATTCCATTGGTGTTTATTATGAGGGTTTCAGTATGAAATATCCTTTATATTTCTTTTTACACACTTTTGTTGTTTTTACTATGTCAATATGTATTTGTTGTCAATGTTTTGTTGCCAAACTGGTGGCAGACAATAGTTGGAAAAGTCAATATTTGGAAGAGATGAAGAGTTAATTGAAAATAATGCCATTGTTGATTAGATGCTTTTTTCATTAATTAGGCTATCTTCTCTTGAACCATATGGTCCATCTACAAAAACTCATGGACAATATGGACACAGATATAAAAACAAAATACTATATATTAATACTTTTTGTTGAAGTATAAATTACCAAAGTTACCATCGATTGCCATACACTACCGGTCAAAAGTTTTAGAACACCTACTCATTCAAGGGTTTTTCTTTATTTTTACTAGTTTCTACAAAGTAGAATAATAGTGAAGACATCAAAACTTTGAAATAACACATATGGAATCATGTAGTAACCAATAAATGTTAAACAAATCAAAATATATTTTATATTTGAGATTCTTGAAATAGCCACCCTTTGCCTTGATGACAGCTTTGTGCAAGAACCGCTCAAATAAGCAAAGAGAAACGACAGTCCATCATTACTTTAAGACATGAAGGTCAGTCAATACTGAACATTTCAAGAACTTTGAAAGTTTCTTCAAGTGCAGTCGCAAAAACCATCAAGAGCTATTATGAAACTAGCACTCATCAGGACCACCACAGAATGGAAGACCCAGGGTTACCTCTGCTGCAGAGGATAAGTTCATTAGAGTTACCAGCCTCAGAAATTGCAGCCCAAATAAATGCTTCACAGAGTTCAAGTAACAGACACATCTCAACATCAACTGTTCAGAGGAGACTGTGTGAATCAGGCCGTGGTCGAATTGCTGCAAAGAAACCACTACTAAAGTACACCAATAAGAAGAAGAGACTTGCTTAGGCCAAGAAACACGAGCAATGGACATTCGACCGGTGCAAATGTGTCCTTTGGTCTGGAGTCCAAATTTGAGATTTTTGGTACCAACCACCGTGTCTTTGTGAGACGCAGAGTAGGTGAACGGATGATCTCCCCATGTGTATTTCCCACCATAAAGCATGTAGGAGGAGGTGTTATGGTGTGGGGATGCTTTGCTGGTGACACTGTCTGTGATTTATTTAGAATTCAAGGCACACTTAACTAGCGTGGCTACCACAGCATTCTGCAGCGATACGCCATCCCATCTGGTTTGGGCTTAGTGGGACTATCATTTGTTTTTCAACAGGACAATGACCCAACACACCTCCAGGCTGTGTAATGGCTATTTTACCAAGAAGGAGAGTGATTGAGTGCTGCATCAGATGACCTGGTCTCCACAATCCCCCGACCTCAACTAAATTGAGATGGTTTGGGATGAGTCGGACCGCAGAGTGAAGGAAAAGCAGCCAACAAGTGCTCAGCATATGTGGTAACTCCTTCAAGACTGTTGGAAAAGCATTCCAAGTGAAGCTGGTTGAGAGAATGCCAAGAGTGGGCTAAGCTGTCAACAAGGCAAAGGGTGGCTATTTGAAGAATCTCAAATATAAAATATATTTTGATTAGTTTAACACTTTTTTGGTTACTACATGATTCCATATGTGTTATTTTATAGTTTTGATGTCTTCACTATTATTCTACAATGTAGAAAATAGTAAAAATAAAGAAAAATCCTTAAATGAGTAGGTGTTCTAAAACGTTTGACCGGTAGTGTAGATTAACCGTTAATTACTAAAATGACTGAAGATTCCAGTAACTTTGGTAGATTACCAGTAGCTTTTGCAACCCTAATCAGCTTCAAGCTGTCCCCAAAAACGGATTTTACAAATATCCCCCAAACATAAGACGATGGTTGAGCAGACAGACGGAGAAAGGGAGGGGAGAGAGAGAGAGAGAGAGAGAGAGAGAGAGAGAGAGAGAGAGAGAGAGAGAGAGAGAGAGAGAGAAAGATAGAGGTCAACAACAGTTTTCCATTGTCTGAAGAGTTGTAGTTTGGTTTAGAAAATTATTGTCTTGTCATTTCTCACCACAGAATTTGCAGACCCTGAGAAGGTACTAGTTTAAAGTACTAAAAAAGACATATCCTCAAACCCTAATATCAAGATAACCAATTACAAATGAAAAGAAGAGCAGGAGGAGGAGGAGGAGGAGAGGGAGGAGGTAGAGGAGGAGGAGGAGGAGGAGGAGGTGGAGAAGAGGAGGAGGAGGAGAGGGAGGAGGTAGAGGAAGAGGAGGAGGAGGAGGAGGAGGAGGAGGTGGAGGAGGTGGAGAAGAGGAGGAGGAGAGGGAGGAGGTGGAGAAGAGGAGGAGGAGAGGGAGGAGGTAGAGGAGGAGGAGGAGGAGGTGGAGGAGGAAGAGGAGAGGGAGGATGAGGACGAGGAGGACGAGGAGGAGGAGGAGGAGGAGGAAGAAGAAGACAGTAACATGTGAAGTACAGCCATACATTGTGTCGTGATGCAGTGAAGCACAAGGACTTCTCCTGCCCAGCATGTGTCGCTATGGTGTGTGTCTGCACCGTGACTGTGCAGCATCTCTCTGAGGGGGGAGGGAGTGATAGAGGGAGCAGAGGAGAGAGAGCAGAGGTGGTTTTCACTGAAGCCAATAAGCCTACAGGTCCTGAAATAAACAGCGCCGTTACAAAGAGAAGAATAATATCACTGTCATCGTGTTGAATTCCAGCCCGATCGCTGAAAGATCGATTCCACCCTCATTTTCATATGTAATTAGGAACCGATCATCACAGAAATAATAATGTCACAAGCGTATGGTAATGATTTAATCACACTTCTGGGAAGGAACTGTGTATTGCATCACTGGTAAGACGTGCATAATAAGTGTCAGAATGATATTAGCAGCAGTGACATGGGGTCAGAGTTCAGATGCTGTGTTCCACACCCCCAGTCAGTCTGAGGAGGAGAATTAGCCTGGGGCTAACAATAACTCAGCGCTAACAGACAACCGGATGGACGGATCTGCTCTGCTACTCTACGCTCTCGCTAGCTAGACACCCAGGAGGGCAGGTCCTAACCATGCTCCTCTTTTAAAAGGGTGAGATGGCAGCCGCAAGTCGTAGACACATCATCTTATCCATACAACACAACGGCTGAAAACACACACTCACATCTTCATACCCTGCTGAGACTAGACACACATGTTTATCACACATGTTCATCACCTAGTGTAACAGACTGACAGGGAAACATCTACTTAGACAAAGACACGAATGACAGTGTGTTAGTCTCATACTGTCTCCCACAAAGACACACAGACACAAAGCAACTAGAGTTGGAATTATTTGTCTTGTCGGGGTAGGTAGGGTAACACTCCTCCCAAACTGTAGAGAAATGTGTCAGCACAGCGGTCCCCTGTCACCGGGACTGCTCTCCTTGAGAGAGAATCACTGAATGCAATCACAACACTACCTCAACATCTGGTTGGTGTTCATTTGCTTTGGTTTCCTGAAAACACAAACTTTGGTTTCCTTTCTTTAATACTTCTGCAGTGCATTTTTAAAGGGCTGTGCCCTGAATGTGCTTTGCTTTGTGTAGCATAGTCTCTGCTAACTGTGGTTGTTGTTGTTGTATGGCTGCTGCTGAAATCTCTGTTGTTCTGAGTGTGTTGCTCTGAGTGTGTTGTTCTGTGTGTTGTTCTGATTGTGTTGTTCTGAGTGAGTGTGTTGTTCTGAGTGAGTGTGTTGTTCTGAGTGTGTTGTTCTGATTGTGTTGTTCTGATTGTGTTGTTCTGAGTGTGTTGTTCTGAGTGAGTGTGTTGTTCTGATTGTGTTGTTCTGATTGTGTTGTTCTGAGTATGTTGTTCTGAGTGTGTTGTTCTGAGTGAGTGTGTTGTTCTGAGTGAGTGTGTTGTTCTGAGTGAGTGTGTTGTTCTGATTGTGTTGTTCTGATTGTGTTGTTCTGAGTGAGTTGTTCTGATTGTGTTGTTCTGAGTGAGTGTGTTGTTCTGAGTGTGTTGTTCTGAGTGTGTTGTTCTGAGTGAGTGTGTTGTTCTGAGTGTGTTGTTCTGAGTGTGTTGTTCTGATTGTGTTGTTCTGATTGTGTTGTTCCGATTGTGTTGTTCTGAGTGAGTGTGTTGTTCTGATTGTGTTGTTCTGAGTGTGTTGTTCTGAGTGTGTTGTTCTGAGTGTGTTGTTCTTAGTGAGTGTGTTGTTCTGAGTGTGTTGTTCTGAGTGTGTTATCCTGAGTGTGTTGTTCTGATTGTGTTGTTCTGAGTGTGTTGTTCTGAGTGAGTTGATCTGAGTGTGTTGTTCTGAGTGAGTTGTTCTGAGTGTGTTGTTCTGAGTGTGTTGTTCTGAGTGTGTTGTTCTGAGTGTGTTTGTCTGAATGTGTTTGTCTGTGTGTTGTTCTGAGTAAGTGTGTTGTTCTGAGTGTTGTTCTGAGTGTGTTGTTCTGAGTGTGTTGTTCTGAGTGTGTTTGTCTGAATGTGTTTGTCTGTGTGTTGTTCTGTGTGTGTTTTTCTGTGTCGTCTATAAACAGCCATGCATGAGGCAGCGCCGGGCCTTGTTTGTTGTTGTTAGGGCGTCTGCTGTGAGTTGCCAGGGGCGACGCAGACGGTGTGTGTGGCCATCGAACAGGCCAGCCAGGCAGAGGGCAGATAACAATGGCCTGCTCGGCGGGACGCTTGCGCTCTCTTCCTGGAGCGCTGGGGGGATGTCCAACAGGAACTCCCAGCTGCTCCCTCCACACACACAGACATAGACAATCTCAGAGATGACATCAATTGCAACTATGATGTCACCACCACATTACAGGACTACAAGCAGGGTGTTCTGAAACCCTACTTCTATCCTCGGACTCTGCTGTTTCATGTGAGAGAGGTAAAGAGACTGTTGGACTGCTGAAAATGTGCTGTCTCTCTCTTCAGTTTATTTGCCCTATGGGTGGGTATAGTTCCATCTGTATAACAACACTGGCAGATCATTTGTACATAAACACTTAGTGTCATGTTAGCAGAAGCAGGGACATGGAGCTGGGGAACACTCAGGGCTTTCTTCCTATTATTGTGACCCACAGAGGCCCTGGAGGACAGGCTATCCTGACACTGGGACCTGGAGGACAGGCTATCCTGACACTGGGACCTGGAGGACAGGCTATCCTGACATTGGGACCTGGAGGACAGGCTATCCTGACACTGGGACCTGGAGGACAGGCTATCCTGACACTGGGACCTGGAGGACAGGATATCCTGACACTGGGACCTGGAGGACAGGCTATCCTGACATTGGGACCTGGAGGAAGGCGATCCTGACACTGGAACCTGGAGGACAGGCTATCCTGACACTGGGACCTGGAGGACAGGCTATCCTGACACTGGGACCTGGAGGACAGGCTATCCTGACACTGGGACCTGGAGGACAGGCTATCCTGACATTGGGACCTGGAGGAAGGCAATCCTGACACTGGGACCTGGAGGAAGACAATCCTGACATTGGGACCTGGATATCCTGACATTGGGACCTGGGGGAATGCTATCCTGACACTGATAGAGACACACAGCCCCAGGCTCCAAGAGGAGGGCACCCTGTTCATGACTCTGCCTCCTCTGTCCTGGCTTTTTCTTTGCGACTCTGCCTAGAAGATCAGCATCCCGGAGTCGCCTCTTCACTGTTGACGTTGAGACTGGGGTACTATTTAATGAAGCTGCCAGTTGAGGACCTGTGATGCGCCAGTTTCTCAAACTAGACAAGCTAATGTATTTGTCCTCTTGCTCAGTTGTGCACTGGGGCCTCCCACTCCTCTTTCTATTCTGGTTAGAGCCAGTTTGCTTTGTTCTGTGAAGGGAGTAGTACACAGCATTGTATGAGATCTTCAGTTTCTTGGCAATTTCTCGCATAGAATAGCCTTCATTTCACAGAACAAGAATAGACTGACGAGTTCCAGAAGAAAGTTATTTGTTTCAGGCCATTTTGAGCCTGTTATCGAACCCACAATTGCTGATGCTCCAGATACTAAACTAGTCTCAAGAAGGCCAGTTTTATTGCTTCTTTAATCAGCACAACAGTTTTCAGCTGTGCAAACATAATTGCAAAAGGGTTTTCTAATTATCAATCAGCCGTTTAAAATGATAAACTTGGATTAGCAAACACAACGTGCCATTGGAACACAGGACTGTGGTTGCTGATAATGGGCCTTTGTACGCCTATGTAGATATTCCATTAAAAATCAGCCGTTTCCAGCTATAATAGCCATTTACAACATGAACAATGTCTACACTGTATTTCTGATCAATTTGATGTTATTTTAATGGACAAAAAAATTGCTTTACTTTCGAAAACAAGGACATTTCTAAGTGACCCCAAACTTTTGAACGGTTGTGTATATCTGTCTCTATCCCTGTCCCTGTCTCTATCCCTGTCTCTATCCCTGTCTCTATCCCTGTCCCTGTCTCTATCCCTGTCTCTATCCCTGTCTCTATCCATGTCCATGTCCCTATCCCTGTCTCTATCCCTGTCCCTATCCCTGTCCCTATCCCTGTCTCTATCCCTGTCTCTATCCCTGTCTCTATCCATGTCCCTGTCTCTATCCCTGTCTCTATCCCTGTCTCCTGTCTCTATCCCTGTCTCCTGTCTCTATCCCTGTCTCCTGTCTCTATCCCTGTCTCCTGTCTCTATCCCTGTCTCCTGTCTCTATCCCTGTCTCCTGTCTCTATCCCTGTCTCTATCCCTGTCTCTATCCCTGTCTCTATCCCTGTCTCCTGTCTCTATCCCTGTCTCCTGTCTCTATCCCTGTCTCTATCCCTGTCCATGTCCCTATCCCTGTCTCTATCCCTGTCCCTGTCTCTATCCCTGTCTCTATCCCTGTCCCTGTCTCTGTCCCTGTCTCTATCCCTGTCCATGTCCCTATCCCTGTCTCTATCCCTGTCCCTGTCTCTATCCCTGTCTCTATCCCTGTCTCTATCCCTGTCTCTATCCCTGTCTCCTGTCTCTATCCCTGTCTCTATCCCTGTCTCTATCCCTGTCCCTGTCTCTATCCCTATCCCTGTCTCTATCCCTGTCTCTATCCCTGTCTCTATCCCTGTCTCTATCCCTGTCCCTGTCTCTATCCCTGTCTCTATCCCTGTCCATGTCCCTATCCCTGTCTCTATCCCTGTCTCTATCCATGTCCATGTCCCTATCCCTGTCCCTGTCCCTGTCTCTATCCCTGTCTCTATCCCTGTCCATGTCCCTATCCCTGTCTCTATCCCTGTCTCTATCCATGTCCCTGTCTCTATCCCTGTCTCTATCCCTGTCTCTATCCCTGTCTCTATCCCTGTCCCTGTCTCTATCCCTGTCCCTGTATCTATCCCTGTCCCTGTCTCTATCCCTGTCTCTATCCCTGTCCCTGTATCTATCCCTGTCCCTGTCTCTATCCCTGTCTCTATCCCTGTCTCTATTCCTGTCTCTATCCCTGTCTCTATCCCTGTCCCTGTCTCTATCCCTGTCTCTATCGCTGTCCCTGTCTCTATATCTGTCTCTATAGACTGTCCCTGTCCCTGTCTCTATCCCTGTCCCTGTCTCTATCCCTGTCTCTATCCCTGTCTCTATCCCTGTCCCTGTCTCTATCCCTGTCTCTATCCCTGTCCCTGTCTCTATATCTGTCTCTATCCCTGTCCCTGTATCTATATCTGTCTCTATCCCTGTCCCTGTATCTATATCTGTCTCTATCCCTGTCCCTGTCTCTATATCTGTCTCTATCCCTGTCTCTATCCCTGTCCCTGTCAATCCCTGTCCCTGTCTCTATATCTGTCCCTATCCCTGTCTCTATCCCTGTCTCTATCCCTGTCTCTATCCATGTCCCTGTCTCTATCCCTGTCTCTATCCCTGTCCCTGTCTCTATCCCTGTCTCTATCCCTGTCTCTATCCCTGTCTCTATCCCTGTCTCTATCGCTGTCCCTGTCCCTGTCCCTGTATCTATATATGTCTCTATCCCTGTCCCTGTATCTATATCTGTCTCTATCCCTGTCTCTATCCCTGTCCCTGTATCTATCCCTGTCCCTGTCTCTATCCCTGTCTCTATCCCTGTCTCTATCCCTGTCCCTGTCTCTATCCCTGTCTCTATCGCTGTCCCTGTCTCTATATCTGTCTCTATCCCTGTCCCTGTCAATCCCTGTCCCTGTCTCTATCCCTGTCTCTATCCCTGTCTCTATCCCTGTCTCTATCGCTGTCCCTGTCCCTGTCCCTGTATCTATATATGTCTCTATCCCTGTCCCTGTATCTATATCTGTCTCTATCCCTGTCTCTATCCCTGTCCCTGTATCTATCCCTGTCCCTGTCTCTATCCCTGTCTCTATCCCTGTCTCTATCCCTGTCCCTGTATCTATCCCTGTCCCTGTCTCTATCCCTGTCTCTATCCCTGTCTCTATCCCTGTCCCTGTCTCTATCCCTGTCTCTATCGCTGTCCCTGTCTCTATATCTGTCTCTATCCCTGTCCCTGTATCTATATCTGTCTCTATCCCTGTCCCTGTCTCTATCCCTGTCCCTGTCTCTATCCCTGTCCCTGTCAATCCCTGTCCCTGTCTCTATCCCTGTCTCTATCCCTGTCTCTATCCCTGTCTCTATCCCTGTCTCTATCGCTGTCCCTGTCCCTGTATCTATATTTGTCTCTATCCCTGTCCCTGTCTCTATCCCTGTCTCTATCCCTGTCCCTGTATCTATATCTGTCTCTATCCCTGTCCCTGTATCTATATGTCTCTATCTCTCTCTCTCTGTCTCTATCCTTCTCTCTGTCTCTGTCTCTGTCTCTGTCTCTGTCTCTGTCTCTGTGCCTGTGCCTGCCCATATCTCCAGAAATACGTCCCAAACAGTCAGACTGACAAACCCAAGACTGGGTGAGGCTGTTCATTTGGGTCACTGCGTCTCCTGTGGTATCGCTGCAACTCCCCTACCCAGGAACCCAGAGCAAAACAAAGGCATAAAGACAAGGGAAATGAAAGAGTGTTTCTTTGGATATTCTCTCTGGCTGCTGGCTGGCTTTATAACCTGTCGTCACCAGAGAGAGCGAGAGAGAGGAGAGAGAGAGAGAGAGAGAGAGAGAGAGAGAGAGAGAGAGAGAGAGAGAGAGAGAGAGAGAGAGAGAGAGAGAGAGAGAGAGAGAGAGAGAAAGAGGGAGAGAGGGGTTAGCTCTAGGCCCTGTTCCACAGCAGCTGGCTGCCCCACAGCCAAACCTGTTTAAGAGCTGCCTAGCTGCCGGAGGAGGGAGGGAGGGAGGGAGGGAGGGAGGGAGGGAGGGCCCTCGGCTTACATCACTACCAGGCAGGAAGGAGAGGACAGGGCCTTGTTAACCAGCAGATACTGATTACTGCATTCTACTTAGAAACCTACAAGCCTACAAATTAGCACTCAATTAATGCAGATACAGATATTCAGATATTAAAATATCAAGGTAGTTTGACACCACTAATTGAAAAGAGCGAGCAAAATTTTGATTTGAAATTTGAAATAAGCTAGAGTGAGGTTAAGAATGGGTTAAAGAAATAGAATAGAGATGTCGTTGACACACATTTCTAGTGAGAGGTGTCTTAGAGAGCGCTGCCTCCTTCAAATCACCCCAGGCCCCAGTGCCTTACCCCCCAGCCACAAGCCTCAAGCCACCCCCCACTCCCATACACACACACACACACACACACACACACACACACACACACACACACACGTTGCCCCTAGTGGGTTATGGCACGCCTCTGCTGTGAACCTGAACGGTAGGATTGGAGAGGAGAAATGAATCATTCAACACGGTAAGAGACTGTTAAAGCCTCAGAACATTTTAACGGCTGGCTGGAGGCCTGAAATACACTAACTAAACCTCCTCCCACCCCACCTCAGGAATCCCAGCTACGCACCTAGAAGGATATGAAAATATCACTGCATACAAAAGGTGTTGCTTCCAGAGAGATGTGTGTACGTTGCTGGGGTGTGTAATTGCAACAGATTTATGTTATCGTCATTCCTGGCTTCTGTCAACACTTCCATCATCTGCGTCCATAGAACTTAGAAAACAACAGCCCTACCAGACTAACAGCCCTACCAGACTAACAACCCTACCAGACTAACAGCCCTACCAGACTAACAGCCCTACCAGACTAACAACCCTACCAGACTAACAGTCCTACCAGACTTACAACCCTACCAGACTAACAGCCCTATCAGACTAACAACCCTACCAGACTAACAACCCTACCAGACTAACAGCCCTACCAGACTAACAGCCCTACCAGACTAACAACCCCAGCAGACTAACAACCCTAGCAGACTAACAACCCTAGCAGACTAACAACCCTACCAGAATAAATTGGTCTGGAGAAACAGCACAGTGAGAATAACAGATGCATTTAGGTTCTATTTAACAGGCAATTCAACAGGCTCAGGTGGGCAGCACAGTGTGGAGACAGAAAACAACCAGGACACCTTTCACCAATCTGCCTGTGTTCGGACGAGGTGAACTCCATGCCCCCTAACACACACACACACACACACACACACACACTTCAGGAAGTGAAACCAGAATGTGTGGAGTGTGTTGAGTGTAGCGGCGTGGTGTAACGACACTCTCTCCTCCAGCGCCGTGGCTCCCTGGGACGTGGTGTGGGCAGGCGGGCGGCTTGGACGCAGCCATCCGTTAATTCAGACAAGGTTTGCGTTTCTCTTTAGATGCTGCTATTAATAATGAAGTAATGCATGGCTGGCATATTTCTCTCCCTTCCCTTCCTTCTCACCCACACAGATGTTTTTAGCCATTCTCTGCTGCCTGTTAGCTGAGCGCTAACGTGACGCCTAGCTCCACACACTCCATTCAACATGGCCATACGTTGAGCCAACAGCGTGTTCACACTGATTCATCTACTTAAAAAAATTCAAGCAACAAGAAAACACTTTATATTATTGAGTAGATGTAAGTTCCTATGTTTTGGAGTAAAAAAAAAAATTGTTTATACGTTTTTTGAATTTACACAAATAAAGTAAGTCCAGGGAATTTACTGATAATATGATTAAATATGAGGTAATGTAACACAAATATTTAGTAAACACAAAATATTTGTGTTACACAAACACTTAATGGTTAACATTGTTTAATGTATTTGATAATTTGCCACGTTAATCCACTTTGGCAGCCATTGTTGAGTACAGTGCTCAACCCACCAGCAGTAACTGGAGGTAGAACTGCAGGAATTGCAGAACGCTACATTTGCCTCTGTCATTAAGAGTGGTAATGGTGGGAATGGGTGGTCTCATCATTGAATGTGGATTTGCCTACAAAGTCTACAAATGTTGAATTAACCACAGCCCTGTAAAAACAGAGCCACATTGCAAGTTGTTGCAAGAACTAAAAAAGTCTAAGCAAATATGATTAAAATGAAAGCTGCAATATCTACGTTTGTTTTTTGCGTCTTTTACTTTCGGTTTTGTACACCAGCTTCAAACAGCTGAAAATATAACATTGTTGGTTATTGAAAATATATTTCACAGTGGTTTAGATGGTACAATCATTCTCTACACTTGTTTTGTCACTTAAACTGAAATCAGGTGAACTACTAGAATTTTAGCAACCAGGAAATGCACCTTTAAGTAAATTAAATCACAAAATGTTCTCTCTCTTTGGTTTTCCTCATAAAATATCAACTTTGAGCAACATACTAAGTTGGATTAGAACCCTAGTGGTTCTTCTTCACTGAACCAAAATAGTTCCATATAGAACCCTGCATGGTGCCATTCATTAATTATGGCTACTACTATTAAATTGTAATATTTGAGCTAAGAATATAATTTAATAAACAATTAAATAATGGACAAAAGAAAACCAGCATCGTTTTTAGAATTTATTGTTATTATATGCAAACATAGTTTGGAAATATGCACTGGTGGCCAGGGAGGCATCTCTTTGTTTGAATGATGACCCACATCAACTCTGGCTGACTTCTTTACACTACAATACAATACACTACAATACAATACAATACAATACAATACACTTTGTGCATTAGTTACAGTGAACAACATAAATGTGTCTTCTGCTCTGTTCTCAACCCCCCAAACAGCAGACCTCACACATACAGTTGAGACGAGCACAGGTACAGGCTGCGGTGCAGTGCCCCTGGATGGAGAGCATGTTTTGGGGTTAAGGGCCTTGCTCAAGGGCCCAACAGTACGGGAATGTTTTGAAGATGTGAACCCAGCAGCCCTCCAGTCCAACTCCTTAGTCGCTGGGATACCTGCTTGACTGGTTCCAGAGAAGAAGAAGAAACAACTGCAATGAGTTAATCTGTCAAAATGAAAACAAAATGCCATGCAGACATAATGTTTAGGTTGTAGAAGAACAACTTGCATGCAGTTGTTGTCAGCAGCAGCCAAAAGAGAGATTCTTTGCCTCTAATAGTTCTGGGTTAGTGCCAGACTGAGCAAAACATAGATAGTGTTAAAAATCATGTAATGATTAACTAGGCTATTGAATCACCAATATTTATTATACTTCATTTATACATTAGGGATGGGCTGATATATGATTAAATTGAATATTGTGATATTTCACATTAACGATATATTGTGAAGTGCAAGACGATATATCGTGATGTGCAAGACTATACACTATTTGAACTTTACAAATAAAAACTGTGCAGTTTTATCAGTTAGACTGTATCAATATGTTAAATGAAGTCTACATTAATTAACTAAGCCTTCTCTTTTCGCCATACAAAGATTATTTAATTAGAATGTTACTTAAAAATGATCTAGTCATTAACGGTGCAAAACGATTATATCGGATATAGCAATATTTGAAATATCGCCCAACCCTATTATACATACCTTCTTTCAGTCAGCAACAGTCTTCTAATGGCTTCATGAAACATAGGCTAGTCCCCTCAATCCACACTGAAATACTGAAATAAAAGAAACAATTAGCTAATTGCCAATGTCAGACTAGGTCTGTAGTTCTATTTGGCATATCCCATAATAAAAAAAAACTTTTATTTGAAAGAGTTTGTAAAGTGGCGAATTAAAGTAGCCTAGCTTTTTCTGTTTAGCTAGCTAAGTTAGTTTGCTAGCTAGCTTACAAACGTGCTCAAATTCTAATAATGTTTCTACTTTATTTATCTAGCCTATAGTTTATCATATGACTTTGGCTTCATACAGTATATGTGAATTGAATTGTCAACTTTGCTTACCTTAATACATTGAGAAAGAATGTGCTTATTGATACGCTACTTGCAAGTTGGTTCAACCTCCTTCCTCTTGCATTGTCATGCTGGAATAGATTGGCAGTTGGTTTTTGAATCAGAATGGCAGTTACATTTTGAATTGAACAAACGGTTCTATATAGAACCCCTTTTTATCTAAGAGTATATGATTTATTAAACACAGTATTTCCTCTTGCTTCTAGCTAGCAGTTAGTCTGCAACAGCACAGGTTTGTATGAACCTTGCTGTTTGCCACTCAGACCTCGGCAACAATGTTACAAAATATAAATTAAATCTTCCTCTTGCCAAAGAGAGCTAACGATGTCGAACGACAGCGAGCCATTTTTCTGACCAGGTGAAATCATGCAGCAGCATCATTAATATGGACATAAACAAATTAAAAGGGAATGTGTTTTTGTTAGCGCTGATTTCTAACCTTTAGAACCTTTTTTAGTAAAGGGTTGTTTCATCTTGTCCAAAGAACCAAAATAAAGGGGGGGGGGGAGACTGGCACAGAGAGAGAGAGAGAGATAGAGAAAGAAAGCAAGAGAGAGAGAGAGAGAGAGAGAGAGAGAGAGAGAGAGAAAGTGAGAGAGAGAGAGAGAGAGAGAGAGAGAGAGAGAGAGAGAGGAGGACTGGCAGTTTGAAACCAGCCAAATATTCAGCTAGTCAATCATAGTAACCCACAAACCCCCCAGGGTATTCCCTCCTCCAGAAAAGCGAGGGAACGAAAAGAGAGAGAAAGAGAGAAAGCAAAGAGAGAGAGAAATAGAGAGAGAGAGAGAGAGAGAGAGAGAGAGAGAGAGACAGAGAGAGAGAGAGAGATCAGAGGGGGGGGGGGGGGGGGGGGGGCTGCTGGCTCCAGGCCCCTGTTCTGAATCTGATGCTCTGTACTCAGTAACACCTGAGGCCTGACTGAGCAGTAACACCAACACCAGCGCCATGTCAGCAGCCCTGCACACTGGCTCCAACTGTCCTCTCCTCTCCTCACCACCAAACACTCAGTACTCACACAAACACATGGCAACCAGCTCTCCAACAGGAGAAATACAGCCCTTACTAACACTGGGTTTAAGCACTACAGGTTATAACATCACTATACACCATACTGGTTAGTACAATCACCATACTGGTTAGTATAACCACCATACTGGTTAGTACAATCACCATACTGGTTAGTATAACCACCATACTGGTTAGTACAATCACCATACTGGTTAGTACAATCACCATACTGGTTAGTATAACCACCATACTGGTTAGTACAATCACCATACTGGTTAGTATAACCACCATACTGGTTAGTATAACCACCATACTGGTTAGTACAATCACCATACTGGTTAGTATAACCACCATGCTGGTTAGTACAATCACCATACTGGTTAGTATAACCACCATACTGGTTAGTACAATCACCATACTGGTTAGTATAACCACCATACTGGTTAGTATAACCACCATACTGGACAGTACAACCACCAGACTGGTTATTACAACCACCATACTTGTTAGTACAATCACTTGTGCATGTTGCAAAGAGATTCCACTACTTTTCTTCCAGAAGGAAATCCACCAAACCAATCAAATCTGTATTTTTCCTGGGTTCTTTGTTTTTCTTTGTCTGTTTATTTTTCGTATTCATTTCCAGGAGTGATATGTGGGCCTCTATTGTGTGGTGTGGATGGGTGACAGTGACAGCCCTCACCCCCCCATCCACCCATCCCCTCCCCTGTCACACTACGTCCGCTTCGTCACAGACAGGCCAGGCAGCCCTCATATTCCCAGAGGTCCAGCCACCCCCTGGCCCGTCCCCTGGCCCACGCTGTCACTCACAGCCTGGTCGGTCCATTTAGGCCAGGCCATGTGACCACCCTGACCCTGTGGCTAGTGGACCAGGACAGGACCGTCATCGGTCTGAGGGGCTCTGTCTGTTCAGCCAAAACACTGAGACTGAGACTGTCAACGCGGTGTGGACAGTGAGCCAGCTTGCTGCTCCTCCCTAGCCGGCCCTGGTTTGATGTGCCTGTGGCTGTTCCAGTTTAAAACCTGAAGAGACTGACAGGCTGGCAGGCAGGCAGAGAGGCAGGTAGGGAGGGAAGGAGGATATAAACAGCACATTGATGGGCAGTAGCCATCTGAACGTGCCTCCAGAGGGCTTTTGAAGTCCAGCTGTATGTGAGGTGCGCATTAAAAACACTGATTGGCATGTCAAAGCCTGTGTTTCAAACAGCGACATCAGAGCACCAGCAGAATGTATGTATGCAGAGAAATTAATGACGTTAGGCTTGAGGTAAGAGGAAACAGCGTGGTATGTTAAGTTCATCTCTTAACAAATTATACACACATGCATATTACAAACACACTCAATGCACTCGCAAGCACACCCAAATTATCAGCGTACTTTATATTGGTAAAGAGAAAAAAAACCTCCTGAATCTTTCTATTGAGAGTCTGTGGGAGTTACCAGGTGAACACGGTCTGTTTGCTTTTTAATGACAGTGCTAATGAAACACAGCGCTCGCTACCTGGCTGGGTGGTTTGGGGGGCAGTGTGTGTGTGTGTGTGTGTGTGGTGTGTGTGGTGTGTGTGTGTGTGGTGTGTGTGGTGTGTGTGTGTGTGTGTGTGGTGTGTGTGTGTGTGTGTGTGTGTGTGTGTGTGTGTGTGTGTGTGTGTGTGTGTGTGTGTGTGTGTGTGTGTGTGTGTGTGTGTGTGTGTGTGTGTGTGTGGTTGTGTGTGTGTGTGCGTGCGTGCGTCCAGGCCAGGCAGGCTACAGGCAGTGTGGTACACAGCAGCTCATTCATGGCAGGCAGGCAGGCAGGCTCTGGGGTGAGGCCTGTGGATGGAGGGGGGTGTGGCTGGGACACGCTAATGGCCCGTGGAGTGAGAGGGCCTCTGTGCTACAGGCACCCAGGGGCCAGAGGCCTCCCAAAACCACAGCTCCATAACGGACCAAGAGGCTACTTTACCAATCCCCACCAGCTGGCAGCAGGGAGGCCAGCCTGGCCCGGCCCGGCCTGGAGAAGGGTGGGGAAGAGAGGCTGGTCTGGAGGGGGGCACCGTACAGACTCCTCCACCACTGGACCAGATAGACCCCTCTTTGTAAACATGATGAGAAGAAAACAGGCACTGCCTTATGACATCACATCCTGTCATCCTTGGGCATGTTTCTTGCTGAGACTGTAGAATGTTTATTTGAGGAGAATGTTTGAAGTCGCCCTTGACTCAGTGAGAGTGCGAGAGACCTGGTATGTGAGAAAC
>CM062485.1:51283611-51291111 GCA_031479575.1 Coregonus ussuriensis
TCTTTGTCCCCATGTGCAGTTGCAAACCGTAGTCTGGCTTTTTTATGGCGGTTTTGGAGCAGTGGCTTCTTCCTTGCTGAGCGGCATTTCAGGTTATGTCGATATAGGACTTGTTTTACCGTGGATATAGATACTTTTGTACCTGTTTCCTCCAGCATCTTCACAAGGTCCTTTGCTGTTGTTCTGGGATTGATTTTCACACCAAAGTACATTCATCTCTAGGAGACAGAACGCGTCTCCTTCCTGAGCGGTATGACGGCTGCGTGGTCCCATGGTGTTTATACTTGCGTACTATTGTTTGTACAGATGAATGTGGTACCTTCAGGCGTTTGGAAATTGTTCCCAAGGATGAACCAGACTTGGGAGGTCTACAAAAAAAAAATCTGAGGTCTTGGCTGATTTCTTTTGATTTTCCCATGATGTCAAGCAAAGAGGCACTGAGTTTGAAGGTAGGCCTTGAAATACATCCACAGGTACACCTCCAATTGACTCAAATGATGTCAATTAGCCTATCAGAAGCTTCTAAAGCCAAACTTCCGACCCACTGGAATTGTGATATGGTGAATTATAAGTGAAATAATCTGTCTGAAAACAATTGTTGGAAAGATTATGTGTGTCATGCACAAAGTAGATGTCCTAACCGACTTGCCAAAACTATAGTTTGTTAACAAGAAATTTGTGGAGTGGTTGAAAAACTAGTTTTAATGACTCCAACCTAAGTGTATGTAAACTTCCGACTTCAACTGTATATTAGGGTTGAATGGCGGAAACCCGGTTACCGAGATTTACTGGGATTTACCGCCCAAAACCACTCCCTTTCCCGGGATAAATAACTGCGAGAAACCGGTAAATTATAATAAATTCTTTATATGAACAGCATGGCGTGAAATGGAACTGTTAAATTATATGCAATGTCTAAAATCGATCTTCTCTACAGCCTCTGCATGATGAATCAACGCTCAGGGTGGGGACAGACAGCACAACTCTGATTGGAGCACAGTTCACAATGCATATAGACCTACGTATCATCTCATCATGGTAGCTGTTTTTCTTGTGACAGGTAGGCCTGCATTTGCTGCAGCATAGCCTATGGTACAGTAATATAAATACCGAATGTGCGTCTGATTTACCCATCTCCATCTGACTTTCAACTTATTTTTGTAAAAGATTTTACAATTATTATTTTTTTTAATTGCAGTTGCAGAGTTTGAAAACAGCTTACACTTGAATATTGTTGCTTTAAATAAGTGCACCCGCGAGCACTCTCTCGCAGTCTTTCTCTCTCTCTCCATCAATTCCATTTAAATTGCATCCAAAATAAAGAGCTTGTTTGCTGAATGTTAAATACAGCAGCCAACAGACCTCACGGGTAGTTTGAAAGAAGAGCAAACGCGTTATGGTGGTAGGCTATAGCAGTTATTTATTCAGACCCATAACCATTCAATCTTCGTGAAGAGAAGTGAAAGCCATCTAATTCTAGTCCTATAATATTCAAGGATGTCATTAGAATGATGAAGATAAGGACAATGAAACTTATTTCATTTAACTGTTGAAAGCAATCGAGAGAGAAAGAGGAGGCAGGCTAATAACATTAGGTTAAATATTATGAAAGGTAAATATGCGTCAGCCTACTAATTATACAAATAGGCCCTATTATATTTCCAAATTAAAATCAAATTCGCTAGCCTATACTTGTAACTTTGTAGGCCGCATGTGCTGCACCAGAATCACATGTTCTCTCCCTGCTTTATCATGGTTTGAACGATGTGTGTAATTCCAGTTCATATAATACAGAATAATACAATACGGTACAGTAATACAGTTCACACTCAAAAAGATGAGCCTACTGGAGCTAGTTTCATACAGCATATAGCTAGCTACATCTATGGACTTATATGTTTTTCTGTTGTGTGTCATGTGCAGTAGCCTATATCATGTATTGGATGACGGCAAAATCATTTGGGCTTTTTTGGGCTCATTAAATGTTGTTAATGTAGGGCTCATAAAATGTATTTAATATATGGCTCATCAGGCTCAGGTAGCATCAGGTTTTTACTTTTCATGCTGATCAAAGCTCTAATTAAAATCCAGACATGTGTGTGTGTGTGTGTGTGTGTGTGTGTGTGTGTGTGTGTGTGTGTGTGTGTGCGTGCGTGTGTGCGTGTGTGCGTGTGTCTGTATGTGTGTGTGTGTGTGTGTGTGTGTGTGCGTGTGTGTGTGTGTGTGTGTGTGCGTGTGTGCGTGTGTCTGTATGTGTGTGTGTGTGTGTGTGTGTGTGTGTGTGTGTGTGTGTGTGTGTGTGCGTGCGTGTGTGCGTGTGTGCGTGTGTCTGTATGTGTGTGTGTGTGTGTGTGTGTGTGCGTGCGTGTGTGCGTGTGCGTGTGTGCGTGTGTCTGTATGTGTGTGTGTGTGTGTGTGTGTGTGTGCGTGCGTGCGTGCGTGCGTGCGTGCATGTGCGTGTGTGCGTGTGTCTGTATGTGTGTGTGTGTGTGTGTGTGTGTGTGTGTGTGTGTGTGTGTGTGTGTGTGTGTGTGTGTGTGTGTGTGTGTGTGTGTGTGCGTGTGTGTGTGTGTGTGTGTGTGCGTGTGATGTGAGGCCAGGTAGGTAGGAGTATTTTGGGAAGTAGTACAGACAGGGTTGTGGGATGATGGCTAATGTGATGCGGTTGTTGTTGTGAACACAGCAGTCAGTGAGGCGCCAAGCTCTGTGATCTCAGCCTGCTGATGAGAGCTAATGCGATTAGTGAGGACCGAGGTGTGTGTGTGTGTTCATGTTCATGTGTGTGTGCGTAGCAAGCCATTATTCAAGACAAATTAGGTAGTGGCCTACATAGAAAAATATGGGATACCTCATTCGTTTTTCTAGTCAGACATTTTTCATTTTCTGAGCCAATAGAAATTAGAGTTAAAATGTGACACCCTCTTGGCAGAATGTGCACTTGAAGCAGAGTGACCTGAAACCAATTCCCTCTATGTCCGACATTCACTTCGTCCATCTCTGCAGCACAGCTTCTCTGCTGGTAGCCCCAGAATCCTGATGGATGTCAATCTGTGCTAGAACTTGAATCAGTCTCACATCAGTCACACTGAGTAGAGAGACCAAACAATAGGCAGACATTTTTGATTTCCCACAAAGTTGGAATTTCCTCATAATTTCTATGCATTTTACAAGCTTTAACTTTTTTAACTCAAAGAAAGCCTTTGGTGGCCATAAATCAGATGAAACGTGTGAACTGTGCGACCTGCACATCTGTCAGGGCAGGGCCATGTCACCTCTGTCAGGCACCACACAACGGGCCAGCACTGGACAGGAAGTGACATCAGCTCCCAGGGAGGAGCGCTTCCTGTCTGCCATTCTTCGCAGGAGACAAAAAAAACACAGCGATCAGTAGGAAAACATCAGATCACTTCCAACATCCTCTCCACACCTAACCACACTGCAACACACAAACACACAGTTATAGGTAGATGGTTATAATTTAGAAGAAACCACCAACCACATGCAGCTATTTTTAAAAGACAACCCTCTATCCCAACCATTTAGATATCAAAACTGACATTTGCACACAACACTGTGAATGGTGCTTTCAGAAAGTATTCATACCCCTTGACCTTTTCCACATTTTGTTGTGTTACAGCCTGAATTTATAATGGATTATATTTAGATTTTCTGTCACTGGCCTAGTCACATAATAAGTTCCATGGACTAACTGTGCAATAATAGTGTTTAACATGATTTTTGAATGACTACCTCATCTCTGTACCCCACAGATACAATTATCTGTAAGGTCCCTCAGTCGAGCAGTGAATTTAAAACACAGATTCACCCACAAAGACCAGGGAGGTTTTCCAATGCCTCGCAAAGAAGGGGACCTATTGGTAGATGGGTAAAAAAAAAAAGCTGACATGGAATATCCCTTTGAGCATGGTGAAGTTATTAGTTACACTTTGGTTAGTGTATCAATACACCCAGTCACTACAAAGATACAGGAGTCCATCCTAACTCAGTTGCCAGAGAGGAAGGAAACCGCTCATGGATTTCATCATGAGGCCAATGGTGACTTTAAAACAGTTACAGAGTTTAATGGCTGTGATAGGAGAAAACTGAGGATGGATCAACAATATTGTAGTTACTTCACAATACTAACCTAAATGACAGAGTGAAAAGAAGGAAGCCTGTACAGAATAAAAATATTCCAAAACATGTATCCTGTATGCAACAAGGCACTAAAGTAAAACTGCAAAAAATGTGGCAAAGAAATGAACTTTATGTCCTGAATACAAAGCGTTATGTTTGGGGAAAATCCAACACAACACATCACTGAGTACCACTCTTCATATCTTCAAGCATGGTGGTGGCTTCATCATGTTATGTGTATGCTTGTCATTGCCAGAAATGGAATAGAGCTACAATAAGCACAGGCAAAAATCCTAGAGGAAAACCTGGTTCAGTCTGCTTTCCAACAGACACTGGGAGATTAGAGGAAAACCTGGTTCAGTCTGCTTTCCAACAGACACTGGGAGACTAGAGGAAAACCTGGTTCAGTCTGCTTTCCAACAGACACTGGGAGACTAGAGGAAAACCTGGTTCAGTCTGCTTTCCAACAGACACTGGGAGACTAGAGGAAAACCTGGTTCAGTCTGCTTTCCACCAGACACTGGGAGACTAGAGGAAAACCTGGTTCAGTCTGCTTTCCAACAGACACTGGGAGACTAGAGGAAAACCTGGTTCAGTCTGCTTTCTACCAGACACTGGGAGACTAGAGGAAAACCTGGTTCAGTCTGCTTTCCAACAGACACTGGGAGACTAGAGGAAAACCTGGTTCAGTCTGCTTTCCAACAGACACTGGGAGACTAGAGGAAAACCTGGTTCAGTCTGCTTTCCACCAGACACTGGGAGACTAGAGGAAAACCTGGTTCAGTCTGCTTTCCAACAGACACTGGGAGACAAATTCACCTTTCAGCAGGACAATTACCTAAAACAGGGTTTCCCAAATTCGGTCCTCGGGACCCCTAACACTACACAGCTGATTCAAATAATCAACTAATCATCCAGCTTTGGTAATTTGAAACAGCTGTGTGGTGTTAGGGCAAAAACCAAAACGAGCACCCCTCGGGGTGCCGAGGACCGAGTTTGGGAAAGGCTGACCTAAAACACTAGGCCAAATATACACTGGAGTGGCTTACCAAGACGACATTGAATGTTCCTGAGTGGCCTAGTTACAGTTTTTTTGAGGGGCCTAGTTAAATTAAATCGTCTTGAAAATCTATGTCAAGACTTAAAGATGGCTGTCTAGGAATGATCAACAACCAACTTGACAGAGCTTGAAGAATTTTTGAAAGAACGATGTGCAAATATTGTACAATCCAGGTGTGCAAAGCTCTTAGAGACATACCCAGAAAGACTCACAGCTGTAGTCACTGCCAAAGGTGATTCTAACATGTTTTGACTCAGGAGTGTGATATTTATTTCATTTTCAATAAATGTGCGAGCATTTCTAAAATTATGCTTTCACTTTGTCATTATGTGTAGATGGGTGAGGGGAAAAAATATATATTTAATCAATGTTGAATTCAGGCTGTAACACAACAAAATGTGGAATAAGTCAAGGGGTACTGTATGAATACTTCCTGAAGCCACTGTAAAGGAGACATGTAACAAAGGAGTCTTGTTGTAGAATATTCTGGACTTTAAGTGGACTTTAATTTCACCTGTTTGTGGAGGTCTGTGTTTTGCAGATGTCTGGCCCAGAGGGAGACCTATCAGAGGACAATCAACACTTGGCGAAAATAGGGTGAAGACAGATGAATGAATACATCATGACCCTCTCCATTTCAAATTAACCCCTTGTCTGTGTACCTTGGGGCATCTTTACCATTCACCCTAACCCCATCGTTACCATTCATCCTAACCCTAACCCCATCGTTACCATTCATCCTAACCCTAACCCCATCGTTACCATTACCCTAACCCTAACCCCATCGTTACCATTCACCCTAACCCTAACCCCATCGTTACCATTCATCCTAACCCTAACCCCATCGTTACCATTCACCCTAACTCTAACCCCATCGTTACCATTCATCCTAACCCTAACCCCATCGTTACCATTACCCTAACCCTAACCCCATCGTTACCATTACCCTAACCCTAACCTCATCGTTACCATTCACCCTAACCCCATCGTTACCATTCATCCTAACCCTAACCCCATCGTTACCATTCACCCTAACCCCATCGTTACCATTACCCTAACCCCATCGTTACCATTCACCCTAACCCTAACCCCATCGTTACCATTCATCCTAACCCCATCGTTACCATTACCCTAACCCTAACCCCATCGTTACCATTACCCTAACCCTAACCCCATCGTTACCATTACCCTAACCCTAACCCCATCGTTACCATTCACCCTAACCCTAACCCCATCGTTACCATTACCCTAACCCTAACCCTATCGTTACCATTCACCCTAACCCTAACCCCATCGTTACCATTACCCTAACCCTAACCCCATCGTTACCATTCATCCTAACCCTAACCCCATCGTTACCATTCACCCTAACCCTAACCCCGTCGCTACCATTCACCCTAACCCTAACCCCATCGTTACCATTCACCCTAACCCTAACCCCATCGTTACCATTCATCCTAACCCTAACCCCATCGTTACCATTACCCTAACCCTAACCCCATCGTTACCATTACCCTAACCCCATCGTTACCATTCACCCTAACCCCATCGTTACCATTCATCCTAACCCTAACCCCATCGTTACCATTCACCCTAACCCTAACCCCATCGTTACCCTAACCCTAACCCCATCGTTACCATTACCCTAACCCTAACCCCATCGTTACCCTAACCCTAACCCCATCGTTACCATTACCCTAACCCTAACCCCATCGTTACCATTCACCCTAACCCTAACCCCATCGTTACCATTACCCTAACCCTAACCCCATCGTTACCATTCACCCTAACCCTAACCCCATCGTTACCATTCATTCTAACCCTAACCCCATCGTTACCATTCACCCTAACCCCATTGTTACCATTCATCCTAACCCTAACCCCATTGTTACCATTCATCCTAACCCTAACCCCATCGTTACCATTCATCCTAACCCCATCGTTACCATTCATTCTAACCCTAACCCCATTGTTACCATTCATCCTAACCCTAACCCCATCGTTACCATTCATCCTAACCCTAACCCCATCGTTACCATTCATTCTAACCCTAACCCCATCGTTACCATTCATTCTAACCCCGTCTTTACCATTCATTCCTAGAGGAGAAGGGGGTGTGATGGTGGGTGAAATTCAATACATCTCCACTGAAACATCAAAGGCCACCATAACCTGCTGCACACGACAGGCTGTGTCTGTTTTTTAAGAGAAAAACACTGGAACCCCCAGTCGATGTGTGATTGACAGCCCGGGTTACCCCTCTCTCTCTCCACCTGTCTGTCCCAATCTCCCACCCCACACTG